>JAHPZR010025007.1:42500-44232 GCA_019787425.1 Platygyra sinensis
GTAAAGAAAACAACAAGTGTTCACGGTTCGAGTGTCCTTACTGTAAAAGACCGTCGACATTTTAGATTTTGTGGAATGTTGCGATCAAAAATTGGTCATGAAATGATTTAAATAGCTGATGTATCAAGTTATATTTTAAGGTGCACAATAAAAATGAGTTACAACAAATTCAGTTGTAGTATTTATTACAATTTAGCAGTTTGTGTCAAGTTTGATAAACTAAAGTTCAGCGCAGTAACAGGCCTTAACGACCGGAAACTTATTCATTTTCTCCGTGTATTGTTTGCGTTCGCGTTAACCGCACAACGCCGTTGTTTCGTCAGTGTTTTTTAAGACAGATTAATTCGCTCTAAAGCATCCCGAAGAAAAAAAGGGAGCAAAGGCTGATGCCTGACTATGTTCAGTGAGAACGAGGTATGTGCATAACACTTTATCGAAAATTGCAGGAAGAAGTTCAGCAAAATATATAAGTAATGCCGTGCATTATGATTAGCGGCTGTCAGGTCAGTAGTCAGTTTAAATTGAAATTGCCTCCGAAGATGAAAGTTAGTCCTTAATTCGTAAGATTTTATCAGT
Organism: Platygyra sinensis; assembly: GCA_019787425.1. Taxonomy (NCBI): domain Eukaryota; kingdom Metazoa; phylum Cnidaria; class Anthozoa; order Scleractinia; family Merulinidae; genus Platygyra; species Platygyra sinensis. The sequence goes on from JAHPZR010025007.1 coordinate 43,077, forward strand.
TTTTATGAAGGTTTTGGGTCTCATGGCAGTTTGTCCTCTTTACACATGCGGACCGTGATCAAGGGCAAAGCACTTTTGGTTAGTGATCACGGCGTGATGACAGTCTTAGGCGTGATCACAGGTGTGATCACTCCCATCACGCCTTCTCATCGCCGTGATCACGGTCCAAGGAGTGATCACACCCGTGATCACGGGCGTGATTTGTGATCACACCGTGATCACAAAATATTTTTACTGGGGTTAGCCTGCGTAGCTGGCGGGATTTCGTGCGTGAGTGCTTTTGTCTTGGTAGCGAAGCCATGCACGCGAGTGGCAAAGCCGTGGATTGCTATTTTTTTTATTTTTATCGTGCTGCTTCCAGAATTGCTTCGCATTAGTTTACTTGAAAACAATTATATTATGAGCTCGTGATTTCTATCACGCATAGAAATCGAGAGCATAACCTCTTGAGAGGCTTTTGAAAAAGTCTTTGTTATATATAATTTTCGAGAATTTCTGACTGCCCACAACATAATGTGATTTAATTTTTAAAGTGTCTGTACACATGATCTTCGAGTTCGACTGCCGGACAGCCAGAATAAAATGATCTTTGGAATCGCCGGCAGACTTACTTAGGGAGAATACTTAAAGAGGTTTGAATTGGGCTTTCCGTGGAAAATCTGGGTTGATTTCCCAAAACGCCGACTAAATGCCTTGTATGTTTCTGACACATTTTTAGTTAAATGATGTAATGGTGTTACAGTAAATGCACTTTCACACTTAAGGATTATCACACACTCGTGCAAAACTTGACGCGTTTTGAGGAACACAAACGATCACCGCCAGGGATATGATTACACTGGAATGTTACAAGCCACTGGATATCCTGTGGAGATCATAGACTAAAAGTTCGAGATCTCCACGGGATCCCAGGTCTGTTTTTTGGTTGCTAAGAATGTCTGGCTCATTATGACAGAGGTGGATCCAGGATTTTCCTTAGGAGGGGGTGCACCTCTAAGGAATGAAGTCACTGACCAGTACGTGGTGCGATAAAGAAATTTGAAAAGCGAATATGAAGAAGAAGGCTTCATCTCAGGGGGGGGGGGGGGGGGGGCAGTGGTTTCAAAACAAGCCGGCTACTCTGGCCATAACAGTCTGATCGTGACAAGCAATCTCA
>JAHPZR010025008.1:0-15000 GCA_019787425.1 Platygyra sinensis
ATGTACATTGTATTACTACATGTACATGTAAGTTATGAATTAATCATTGGATGCACCTGATTTAACTGAGAATGTATTAATTTTTGACAATGCAAGATTGTCCAATATAATTTTTTTCAAAAAATAAAATATGACGTCAAAGACATACTTAGTCTAGTTTGCTCTGAAGATTGTCTGAGGGGCAGAAGCAACAACAATCTATGTACTGTTAAAATATTTCCCCCTTTTCTTGACTTTATAAATAAAATGAAATAATTAATAGTTCATTAGGAATGAAATTGATTACTTGTAACATTCCTTAGGAATCAAATAGCTTTTTCAAAGATTTCAAAAGGCTTAGAACCAACCAATATTGTCTTGTAGCTTTCTAAAGATTATAACCCATGAGGGATCTGGAGGAATTGCAATTATCATCCATGGCTTTTGGAGAGCTCAAACCAATGACTTATTACTTTGCTACAGAACCAAGAACTTTTATTACTGAAAAGTGTTGTCAACAATTTCCTTGCTAGGACAATCTTTTCACTGAGGTGGCTCCATAAAGTTTTTTGACCGCGCGCATGCTCATTTGGAAAATCTTGCGATGGCATGACCTTTCAATCTCTATGCCAAAGTCACGCATGGAATCATGCGTTTAAATACCGACAAACATGGCATCAAAAGTTTTCAAATTTGTTTATCGATAATGTTGCATGGATCAGTTCCAGTTTCAAAACTTTTATCGACTGAATAGAAGATCCCACCTTCCCCTGCTTGATTTTAAAAGAGAAATGTACGAGGTATGCAGAGGTTCCAACCAATGAAGCTCATTTGTTTGATCGCCACGATCATTGAGTGGGGCAAAGCAAGGTAGTATATCCACACAATTTGCAGACCTTGGCGTTGTTTGTGCAGCAGACACAAAAGCCAAGAAATGAGTCAGGAAGTGACTCCCTTACAAGTTTAGTACAGTCGTCTGATGAGCTCGGAGAGCACGAACTGATGCTTCCAAGATGGAAAATACCAAAACACAGCAAACAACAATCAAATTTTAGCAGCCGTCATTCCTCATTTACAAGATGCTACATCCAGTCCATAGGGTAAGAATTCCTTATTCTAAATTTCATCTCCAAAAACATGTCGCAATATTGACGAAAGTAGCTTTAAGATGGCACATACGAGATTAGCACGATTCTTCTCCCTCTCAAATGCGCGAATGACACCAGAGGTTCATTGATACGCATGCGCATGTGGTCGTTTCAAAATTTTATGACGTCACAAACATGAAAATGAAGAAAACATGCGCTCACTTTACTTGTGTTTCCTTCGGTGAAATTTTCTAAAAGTTTGTATACTATATAGATACCTGTACTTCATAATATAATTTTTGACAAATTTTTTTCATCTGAGGATTTCTTTTTTTTAACCAAAAATATGAAATTGTACCATTTTTAAGAATCCTCTAGATAAATTTTTCATATTTTCAAATTAAAGTATTGTCCGAAATCGTTTTTACAAGACTGCCTAGTTTCAAGATATTTTATCAAGGCTAATTCAAGACAAGAAAGCAAATACATGTAGGTGGGAAAAATAGCAAAAACATGGTTATCTTTATGATTGTTTGTTGCCATGGCAACAATCTGCAATATACTCATATGAACGAAAAAGAAATCCCAGGTGTGTGGCTAATCTCACTGTGAATGTCAGGAGCTTAAACCCAAAGTTGAAACTAATAGTTCATTTTTAGTTCTTCATCCTTCTTCAGGTGTACATGTAGATACTGTTAATACATATTACTGTAGGGAGACACTAAAATTATTGTACCTATTCAGGAGTAAGTTTGATAAATATCTTGCAAATGTTGATTTCCCAATGTCCTTTCCTCCACAAATTAGAATAACTGGAGCATTAACTGCTGGAGAAAAATGAGATCATCTGAGATTAAAACTGAGACCTTTTTGACAGCAACTTAACACTACTTCAGATCTAAATTCATTATAATATCTTATAAGAAATAAGTAATGCAATTAATATATAGATTTATGCCAGCCTAAAAGCGTAGCTCCTTGGCCGGGTTGTTCAGTGCTCGATTAAGCTAACCCAGAAAAAGGTAGAATTTTGATTTGAGTTTTGTAACTTTGCGGTGATGTTTTCTGTTTATTGTTTGGCTTTCTCCAGCCCTGTTGTGAGTTTCATAGTCGCAAAAAACATTTGTACAGAGGAAAAAAGCTATAATTTGAATAAATTTTAATCCTGGGCTTGGATTAACCGGCTTCCAAACAATCCTGCCCTGTTTTCTACAAGTTAATCTGACTTGAGCCCGTGATCAAATCAAAAACCAGTATTTGGTCAGCGGCCAACTTCGAAAAAACATGTGATCTCTATGAGTTGTATACTTGAGCCCGCGATACGGTCACGTGATACTGGTCAGCAGATACCTTCTTTTGACAGATGTCAATTGATCATAACATGGATGTTCAATATCAAAGAAGTACACAGTAAATCAAGGCTGCATATCTCTGTCCACCTATTATTGGAGTATGGCTGCCATGTTGCGCCACTCCGTCGTCCTCGTGCGCACCCACGAGCAATACCACTAGCCATGATACACATGAGAAAATCAATTCATGGGTTTCCTTCAGTTTCCTTATATGGGTATGGGGCTCCGCTTGGCGGCCTTTGGCTGCCAGAGCTCCGCTATGAACATGTTTAAAAAAATACTCATAATTCAGCCTTTAGTTTAGTTTGAGCTTTTTTTCTATCTAATCCTTAAGTCAGGACTTCTGGCATTTCGCGAGGTTGTGGAGCCACAAATTTCGTGTGAATAATTATATAATGTGAAATTCACAAAAAGATGCAAAATACCAAAAATAATGTAAATGACTTGGAAATCGTACCAAATTTATCTACATGTCAGTACAACATATTTGAAACTTATCTTGGCTGTTGGGACTGTTTAGTTGCTGTGAACTTGCAAATTTATCGTAAAACTTTGTCAATTGATGCAATGAATAAACAACATCCCAAAACTACCACGCATTCTTAGATTAATGTTGCGAAAACTCACAGGGCACTCATTGTGGTCACAATGTAAAAAGCCTTGTCATTGTGCATTTTTTGAGTGTAATGTTAAAATAACTAAAAAAATTAGTACAGGTAATCATACAGTTTTGAGTTCAATTTGGAATTAATTTGCACGCATGAGTTTTTCAAAAAGCTGAAATTGCATAAGCCACTTTGGCGAGTGCAATTTCAGTTTTTTGAAAAACTCACAAGTGCAAATTAATTCCAAATTGAACGAGAAAAACCGTATGATTACTTATTAATAATATAAACATGAAAAAATTTGCGTGAGGATGTTTTAAACGTTACGAATCCTGAACTCACCTCTCAGTTTTGTCCGCGCGGGCTGTCCGCGCGCTTAATCTCAGGTGATTTTAATTAGCCAATCATGGCCAGAATGTGCTCGCACGTGCATTTGAACTTTGCTGTCGTAATTTTCCAGATTTTCATCTTTGTTGTATTTTCTTGCGCGGGCTTGAGAATTTAGGTCAGCCTAACTGCTGTTTTTGGAGATTTGAGTCTAGTTTCTTCACCGTTTTTAGCATTATGATTCGCCATTTATTGTATGTTCTGGATTACATGGTATGTTCACTAAATAGTTCGTAAATTTGGAGTCTGAGCTGACCTGAGCCTACAACTCGCTGAATACAATTCCCAACAGAGGAAGTTCCGGAAAATTTTTCTTGAAGCCATTTTTGTCATTCAAAGCTTCTGCACAAACTTTTCGTCATCATTTTAGGTGATATCATTGTCTTAGAAAATTTCCACTTGTCTTTCAGTCAATCATAATCCAGAATTTATACGATGTGTAATTTGCACTGGTGTTATACTTTTTGCACTGGTGTTACACTTTTTGCCCTGGTGTTACACTTGAACTGCACTGGTCTCAGCCAATCAGAATCGAGTAATTTTTTCATGTATATTATGAACTAAGTAAATGAATATTAAGTAGATAAATAAATAAATTATTAATCAAATAATAAACAAACAAACAAATAAATAATAAATTATACATGTACAATCACATGATTAAAACTCAACAACCTGTTCTTTAAAGACTTTTTCTGCACATTTTGTGTCTCCGTTAATTTTATAATTTTACTAGTTAGTTTTTTTTCTAACCAGGTGATTTTATTTTTGACTAGTTAATTTCTTCTGAGTGATTTTCCACAGGATATTTTTTTGGTGTGGGGGGGGGTGTTTCTCAAAAAGAATGGCACACTCACCACTGGCCCTAACCCTATCCCCAGGCCCTAACCCTATTGACCTCCCTAACTCTATCCCTATCCCTAACCCTATTTACCTTCTTAACCCTATCCCTAGACCTACCCTTAGACCTACCCCACGATTTTTTTGTTATTTTTCGCACTCACCTGGATTTGAACTTCAGACCTCTGACTTTGAAGTCCATCTTCATCTCCACTATGCCACACAATTGAACCAGTTAAAAATAAATCACCTACAGCTGTGGTTAGAAAAAAACTAACTAGTCAAAAAGAAAATCACCTGGTTAGAAAAAACTAACTGGTTAAAGATAAAATCACCTGGTTAGAAAAAACTAACCAGCTAAATTATAAAATTAACTGAAATCAAAAATTAACTGCAGCATTACCAACAGTTTAAAATACACAAGCATTTGCCACACAGTTGCCATACATGTATGTTACTTTTAGATTCACGTGGCAAAACTCTGCAAACATTTACAACTGTTTTGTTTATTTGGGCCAGACTCTTCTCGCTTTTTCCAACCTATGAAGGTGTTCAAATTAATTCACTTTTCTCACGCAAAAAATAACAACAAGAAATATGAGGACTTGTTGGCACTTACAGTCTTTGTCACCATAGAAGCGGCATGATTCAGAATGGATAATTTCAATGATAGCCAGACATTCCATAGTTGAGCACGGGTTTGGCATACATGTAGTTAACTACATGTAGGAAACAAAATGAAGAAAACAATAGCCTCCTTGCAGGCATCCCCTACCCTTATGTGCTTCACCTGCTGGTCTTTCGACTTTCCCTCCCCTTTTGACACCTGCATCACAGGCTATTGCTATTTAGTATGACCCTCACTGAATAAAAAGTGTTTACCTTACTTACTTTATATGTACTTGGCATTACATTGCAAACTACTATGGATGACAAAAGTGACTGACAGAGACACTTTTTGAAAATGACACCTACATGTATAGCTGTCCTACCATAAATGTTTTTTTTTCCAGACTGCCGCAGTGACTGGTTTTTAAATGCATTTTTTATTGCTGGCAGATCCATCACAAATGCTCAACTTGGGACTTAGAAAACTTGTGTCATTTTATCAGACTGAGTACAATTTGACATGGGTTCATCTGTTGATCAGTTAATTTTCCCAAACTGTATGCATTTTGTATGTGATTTCCAATTTTTAATTACATGTAATTTTGTTTGCAGAAAGTTTGCATCAAAGGAATGGCTCTCATCAAAACCTTAACTGGACTGGTAAACATATTTGGTTGCAACATTGGATCTAACCACGATGCAGTACAAATCTTTTCCCCAAGCACTTCCAGTCTTCTGACAATTTCCGAGTGTAGTGAATTAGATGCCACAATAAGGACAGATTTAAAGAGGTTATTGAAAAGATCTTTACAGAGCCAGCCTTTGGAAGTCTTCAAGAAAGCTTTAGTAAGAACAAAGAAGGCAGCATCGGTTCTTCTGATAAGAGCTATAGAGACTCTTGAGACAACCTTTGTGTGCAGTTTTTCAAACTTTGAAGAAATCTTCAGCTTGGATCTTGGCAAGGTAATTGTTGTGGAAATTTGTTAGTTTTGCCGTTGTGAATTGTTACTTTTAAAATACCTCATTGATAAATATTTCTCTTAATATGTGACATTGCATCTCCATTTGATAAGTGTAGCAATTCCATTTTAGGATGCACCCCTTGGAAGTACAGAGTTATCTTTGAAGAAAAGGACAGCTGCTTTAGGATTCACCTTAGTAAGGATAACAAGTACTATTTTATGTTGTACTACAATGTATGTTTTTTTGTCATTTACCTGAGTGAATGTTTTTGATCAGTGCTCTCAATAAGATCTAAAGTAGGTGGCTGTCCTGTTACTGAACAGGACTTTATATTAAGAAACCCATAAAATCTCCCTTACAAGTGTGAGAGGGTCTCACCTGGGAGGGGCTCCCTTATTAAAAGGCACGACAAATGCTCATCACTCTTTCTTTCACTGAGGACTATAAATAAAGGATTCTGGTCACACTTAGGGTGTTCTTGACAGAAGACAACTATTAATAATAATGTATTTTTAGCTCCTAGAGGGTTTATAGGGTGCACTCCAATCTGGCTGTAAGAAGTCTGGTGACTGCCTCAATCACTTTGCTGCTTGCATGTGTGCATCCCAAGCATGAACCTGTTCAAATGCTAAGTTCCTTATCACCACCATGTGTTTGAAACCCTGCTCTATTGGGCCAGTCTTTGAAAACTGTCGGAATCTTATAAAACACATATGAATATACAATGTAACAATACTTGCTGGAGCTCCAGTGGGTGCCAAGTCATATTGACAATGCTGTTGTTCTTATTAATTTTCGGTTTTATAATTTTTATTTGTTTTCAGCTGGAGCCAGACAAAGACAGATGTGGATTTCTGACTGTTCCTGAAGAGTGGAAGATTGTTGATGACATAATGCAACAACCAGAGAAAGGAACACATGAAAAAGGTACTTACACATTCAAGTCATGTATATTTGTACATGTAGTAATTTTAATTGGCATGCTTATAGTGTCATGTACATGTATGTGGTCATGGGTTACTATCTGTAGTTTCTAGCTTTGTCAGTTCAGGCCACTTCATGTAAAAAATAAACCCAAAATAATTTCTAGTATTTTATTTTTATTAATTGTAAGAAACAGATGCCAGTATTTTAAAATATCAAGTGAACTAGTTTATTAATCTGAGCCAAAATGTGCAGAAAAAGTCTTTAAAGAACAGGTTGTTGAGTTTTTAATCATGTGATTGTACATGTATAATTTATTTATTTATTTGTTGTTTGTTTATTTATTTGATTAATAATTTATTTATTTATCTACTTAATATTCATTTACTTAGTTCATAATATACATGAAAAAATTACTCGATTCTGATTGGCTGAGACCAGTGCAGTTCAAGTGTAACACCAGGGCAAAAAGTGTAACACCAGTGCAAAAAGTATAACACCAGTGCAAATTACACATCGTATAAATTCTGGATTATGATTGACTGAAAGACAAGTGGAAATTTTCTAAGACAATGATATCACCTAAAATGATGACGAAAAGTTTGTGCAGAAGCTTTGAATGACAAAAATGGCTTCAAGAAAAATTTTCCGGAACTTCCTCTGTTGGGAATTGTATTCAGCGAGTTGTAGGCTCAGGTCAGCTCAGACTCCAAATTTACGAACTATTTAGTGAACATACCATGTAATCCAGAACATACAATAAATGGCGAATCATAATGCCTAAAAACGGTGAAGAAACTAGACTCAAATCTCCAAAAACAGCAGTTAGGCTGACCTAAATTCTCAAGCCCGGCAAGAAAATACAACAAAGATGAAAATCTGGAAAATTACGACAGCAAAGTTCAAATGCACGTGCGAGCACATTCTGGGCCATGATTGGCTAATTAAAATCACCTGAGATTAAGCGCGCGGACAGCCCGCGCGGACAAAACTGAGAGGTGAGTTCAGGATTCGTAACGTTTAAAACATCCTCACGCAAATTTTTTCATGTTTATATTATTAATAAGTAATCATACGGTTTTTCTCGTTCAATTTGGAATTAATTTGCACTTGTGAGTTTTTCAAAAAACTGAAATTGCACTCGCCAAAGTGGCTTATGCAATTTCAGCTTTTTGAAAAACTCATGCGTGCAAATTAATTCCAAATTGAACTCAAAACTGTATGATTACCTGTACTAATTTTTTTTAGTTATTTTAACATTACACTCAAAAAATGCACCAATGACAAGGCTTTTTACATTGTGACCACAATGAGTGCCCTGTGAGTTTTTCGCAACATTAATCTAAGAATGCGTGGTAGTTTTGGGATGTTGTTTATTCATTGCATCAATTGACAAAGTTTTACGATAAATTTGCAAGTTCACAGCAACTAAACAGTCCCAACAGCCAAGATAAGTTTCAAATATGTTGTACTGACATGTAGATAAATTGGTACGATTTCCAAGTCATTTACATTATTTTTGGTATTTTGCATCTTTTTGTGAATTTCACATTATATAATTATTCACACGAAATTTGTGGCTCCACAACCTCGCGAAATGCCAGAAGTCCTGACTTAAGGATTAGATAGAAAAAAAGCTCAAACTAAACTAAAGGCTGAATTATGAGTATTTTTTAAACATGTTCATAGCGGAGCTCTGGCAGCCAAAGGCCGCCAAGCGGAGCCCCATACCCATATAAGGAAACTGAAGGAAACCCATGAATTGATTTTCTCATGTGTATCATGGCTAGTGGTATTGCTCGTGGGTGCGCACGAGGACGACGGAGTGGCGCAACATGGCAGCCATACTCCAATAATAGGTTGACAGAGATATGCAGCCTTGATTTACTGTGTACTTCTTTGATATTGAACATCCATGTTATGATCAATTGACATCTGTCAAAAGAAGGTATCTGCTGACCAGTATCACGTGACCGTATCGCGGGCTCAAGTATACAACTCATAGAGATCACATGTTTTTTCGAAGTTGGCCGCTGACCAAATACTGGTTTTTGATTTGATCACGGGCTCAAGTCAGATTAACTTGTAGAAAACAGGGCAGGATTGTTTGGAAGCCGGTTAATCCAAGCCCAGGATTAAAATTATTCAAATTATAGCTTTTTCCTCTGTACAAATGTTTTTTGCGACTATGAAACTCACAACAGGGCTGGAGAAAGCCAAACAATAAACAGAAAACATCACCGCAAAGTTACAAAACTCAAATCAAAATTCTACCTTTTTCTGGGTTAGCTTAATCGAGCACTGAACAACCCGGCCAAGGAGCTACGCTTTTAGGCTGGCATAAATCTATATATTAATTGCATTACTTATTTCTTAATAAGATATTATAATGAATTTAGATCTGAAGTAGTGTTAAGTTGCTGTCAAAAAAGGTCTCAGTTTTAATCTCAGATGATCTCATTTTTCTCCAGCAGTTAATGCTCCAGTTATTCTAATTTGTGGAGGAAAGGACATTGGGAAATCAACATTTGCAAGATATTTATCAAACTTACTCCTGAATAGGTACAATAATTTTTGTGTCTCCCTACAGTAATATGTATTAACAGTATCTACATGTACACCTGAAGAAGGATGAAGAACTAAAAATGAACTATTAGTTTCAACTTTGGTTTAAGCTCCTGACATTCACAGTGAGATTAGCCACACACCTGGGATTTCTTTTTCGTTCATATGAGTATATTGCAGATTGTTGCCATGGCAACAAACAATCATAAAGATAACCATGTTTTTGCTATTTTTCCCACCTACATGTATTTGCTTTCTTGTCTTGAATTAGCCTTGATAAAATATCTTGAAACTAGGCAGTCTTGTAAAAACGATTTCGGACAATACTTTAATTTGAAAATATGAAAAATTTATCTAGAGGATTCTTAAAAATGGTACAATTTCATATTTTTGGTTAAAAAAAAGAAATCCTCAGATGAAAAAAATTTGTCAAAAATTATATTATGAAGTACAGGTATCTATATAGTATACAAACTTTTAGAAAATTTCACCGAAGGAAACACAAGTAAAGTGAGCGCATGTTTTCTTCATTTTCATGTTTGTGACGTCATAAAATTTTGAAACGACCACATGCGCATGCGTATCAATGAACCTCTGGTGTCATTCGCGCATTTGAGAGGGAGAAGAATCGTGCTAATCTCGTATGTGCCATCTTAAAGCTACTTTCGTCAATATTGCGACATGTTTTTGGAGATGAAATTTAGAATAAGGAATTCTTACCCTATGGACTGGATGTAGCATCTTGTAAATGAGGAATGACGGCTGCTAAAATTTGATTGTTGTTTGCTGTGTTTTGGTATTTTCCATCTTGGAAGCATCAGTTCGTGCTCTCCGAGCTCATCAGACGACTGTACTAAACTTGTAAGGGAGTCACTTCCTGACTCATTTCTTGGCTTTTGTGTCTGCTGCACAAACAACGCCAAGGTCTGCAAATTGTGTGGATATACTACCTTGCTTTGCCCCACTCAATGATCGTGGCGATCAAACAAATGAGCTTCATTGGTTGGAACCTCTGCATACCTCGTACATTTCTCTTTTAAAATCAAGCAGGGGAAGGTGGGATCTTCTATTCAGTCGATAAAAGTTTTGAAACTGGAACTGATCCATGCAACATTATCGATAAACAAATTTGAAAACTTTTGATGCCATGTTTGTCGGTATTTAAACGCATGATTCCATGCGTGACTTTGGCATAGAGATTGAAAGGTCATGCCATCGCAAGATTTTCCAAATGAGCATGCGCGCGGTCAAAAAACTTTATGGAGCCACCTCAGTGAAAAGATTGTCCTAGCAAGGAAATTGTTGACAACACTTTTCAGTAATAAAAGTTCTTGGTTCTGTAGCAAAGTAATAAGTCATTGGTTTGAGCTCTCCAAAAGCCATGGATGATAATTGCAATTCCTCCAGATCCCTCATGGGTTATAATCTTTAGAAAGCTACAAGACAATATTGGTTGGTTCTAAGCCTTTTGAAATCTTTGAAAAAGCTATTTGATTCCTAAGGAATGTTACAAGTAATCAATTTCATTCCTAATGAACTATTAATTATTTCATTTTATTTATAAAGTCAAGAAAAGGGGGAAATATTTTAACAGTACATAGATTGTTGTTGCTTCTGCCCCTCAGACAATCTTCAGAGCAAACTAGACTAAGTATGTCTTTGACGTCATATTTTATTTTTTGAAAAAAATTATATTGGACAATCTTGCATTGTCAAAAATTAATACATTCTCAGTTAAATCAGGTGCATCCAATGATTAATTCATAACTTACATGTACATGTAGTAATACAATGTACATCCCCAGTAAAAAAAAGGGAGTGATCACGGTGTGATCACGGACGTGATCACAGACCGTGATCACGGCGTGATCACGGGTAAAAACTTTTTACGCGTGATCACGGCGTGATCACGGCGTGATCACCGTGTGATCACAAAAAAAATGTGATCACAAATTCCAGAAATGGAAGGCGTGATCACAGACCGTGATCACGGGCTAAGGAGTTTTGATCACGCCTGAACGCCTCATCGTTTTTAATAATGAGCACGTTACCTTCAGGTTGTAGTGCTCCTATAACACGAGTAAAAAACAGGCAGAATATTAGTCATCTCCAAATGTACTATATTGTGTCGATAATAAACGACACTCTAAGTTACAATAGTTATTAGTTTGGTTGATAATATGCTAGCTTGAACGGTTACAATAGTTTAAATGGCATAAAGAAATGCGATAGTAGGCGCTAATATTAGTGCATAAATTCTTGTTGAATTCGTATTTGTTACACAACGCCGTCGTTTTTAAATCACAGCCCTCCAAAACTGGTAAGTTCAATATTCTCTTGGGACAGCGTTTTTAATTGCAGTTCAGTACTTCAACAGTTCAATCCTTGATTCTCTTTTGTCCCTGCCCAAAGAGTACATCTGTTGTTTCGTACCATTCTGCACTTTTCATCAAGAGCTTTCTTAATAATAGGCCAGTTGACTTCATTGGGAAACATCTTTTCGGTGTGCTCTTTTACTGCAGCCAGTCGGTTTGGGTCTAACTGGTGAAGTTTCTCTCCTTTACCCTCAACACTCCCTTGCTTTGCCTCTTCACGCCGAAACACCAATTCAAACAATTTAAGGGCAAAGAGCTTGGGGCTGCTCCTGGAAACAAGATCAACTTTCTTTTTGGAGAGATATATTCCCCTGCTTGCGGAGCCAACCAGTATAGTGCCATCGGAATCGTCAACTTTTGTATCAGGTCTCTTCTGGATGGGAACAACTTTTGCATTTTTCTGGGCTAGAGGCGTCGAAGAGGCGACTGGCGTTGGCGTTGAGGCTGGTGGAGTGGCACGACCTTCTGCTTTTTTCCACCCGGTTGCAACGTTCTCAAGGCTAACGTCGTTATCATCCAGGGATTTATACAACTTTTTTTGACAAGATTTACATTTCATAAACTTTCCCACAGTATCACTCAGTTGTTTTAGCTGGCCAGAAACTACAGACATCTGCTTTAGAAGGTTATCGACCTTTATTTCAATGTCTTCATAATTGGTTGCCTCTATAAAAAGAAAACACAAAAACACGTTTTTTTGAAAAAAAGGTTTCAAGTTTTTTTTCCATTTGAGAGTAAAGAATAAACTCCCCAATACATATATTAAGTAGGAATTATTTTTATCTAATATCAGTTTTGGTGGGCTCAGCGTGACGGTTTACGGTAACACCAAACTGCAAACTGCACTTACTAATATTATTCAATAGAACCAAAAAAATTACTGCTCATTTACTGTAAATTAAACTATAATTAAGTTAAAAGGCAAAACAGTTGAAAGTGAAAGTTCTATTCCATGTTAATCACCTGTTAATTAGGCAAAACGGTTAAAAGCGAAAGTTCTACATGTATGCCATGTTAATAACCTGTTAATTATCTGGTCTATGATTACGTGACTAAACGCATCTGAGTGATCTTTTTAATAACTTTAAACTAGGCTTAAGAAGCGTGTACATGTAACTAATAGATCAGAGTCCGACCTTATCTTTCTTCAGTGAATTATATTCATTGAAATGATGAATCTCCAGAATGCACCCTATTTAAAACGTAGTTTCCTGTTTCGCTAGAAGCTGTGGGAGTTGTAATATTAAGGTTTCATTTTTCAATATCAAGAAACGTCCCAGTGTTCACTACTTGTAGGAAACAGAAACGCCTTCACTTGAGACTTGATGTATGGGGCCAGCTACGCTTGGCTTTTCTGAAAACCACTTCATATTTATGTCTTGAATAAATGCATGACTTGAACAGGAAGCTGATGTGACAGTGAACGAAGGTTCACTCGTTTATGTGATCCGCGTAATTTACTTTGTAAACCTTAACCTCTTGACAACAACAAATGATTACAATCTCAACTTATAGCTGATTAGATCCTCTACAACGAGGGGATCCCGTACTTCTGTTTTGTCACGGTGGTCCTTGAATGTCACAATTAACACTAAAATGAACTTGACCTACTTCATTTTTTAAAACGAGAAATTTGTTTCCTTTACAACATCTTGATATGGGTTTTTAGAATTTTAATAACAGGAAGAGTTAGCCTTCAACACAATGGAAACAACTACGATAGCTAATCGTTGCCGTTGTATTTTCCCAAAGAAAGAAAAAAAAGAGTTTGAATAATACACCAATTTGCAAAAAGCGGGAGTTAGAAGTTACGGGAAAAAACAGAGAATTTATGTAAAGCTTGACAACAAGATGTTTGCTCACCTAATTAGTAAAAGTTACAGCATTTGCGGGTAATTTTAGCACAATGTGCCGGTTCAAAACATCTTTCAAACAAAGCAATAACCGAGGAAACAAGCATGCATATGGAAACCCTACAGAAAACATTGTAATATGTAAAAACCCGTGGCCAGTGCAAGACACATACCTTGTGTTTTAAGTGAATGGTGGTCAAAGTAATTGTCTCCAGAGCCTACTTGCGCGACATCATCAGCTAGGTTAACTGAACTTATGTCTGTTGAACTAGCGTGGAACTCAGGAGTTGTATCTGCAACTTAAGGCAAATAATTCCTTTGTTATTTATATTCAAAATTCATATCTTTGATTATTCTCAAACTGTCTGAATTTTATCATATAAATCACTCCCTGAATTACCTATAATCGCAAAATATTTTTTACAGGGATTAATGATCACAACAACGAGTAATTAGTTTATACTTTATGCACTCAAAATTCGTTGAAGGTACCAAAGACTCACCGCTTGAAAAATCTTTTTTTTCAAAGATAGCCACCAAGTCATCTGTCGTCCAGCACTGGGAAATCTTTTCCTGCTTCTCCATTAACCACTCTTTCCCCTTCAAAATCAGGAGCTGATTGCCGGGCGATATTCTGGTGGTCTCCGAAATTTTGCGCTTCAATCCTTCGAAAGTCGTTTCTGGCGATACAGAAATTGATATATCTGCCGGTTCATCGCTGTTGTCCGAGTGTAGGAGCAGCTTCATCCCTTTCTGCATCAATTTTTCAATGGCGTTCGACTGGGCTTCGACAGCTTCACATCTTGCTTTTTTTTGCAATGAGTTGATCTTCTCTTCCCGCTGTGATCTTTGCTGCTTTCGAGAATTTTCCCTTGGTGGCTTCTTGGCGCCTTTTGAGTTCTGGCGGGAAAAACCGTTGGTCTTTGGCTTCTCGCTTTTTGATAGCGCCTTTTTGGTCCAATTCTCCATAACTGCATCTCTTTCCGCTTCAGGATCAAAAGGTTCCATTTCCTCATCAACTTCATTAATACAAATGTTGAATGAGGATCCCGTTGTTGCTTTCTTTGCCTTTTTGGACGGTGGTTTTCCAGCGGTTGAGCACTCGGCGAGACCTTCAAACTCATAATCGTCGAGTTTTGCTGGTTTCTTTCGGCTCCTTACTCCCCCTTTGTTGCTAATATCCGCCTGCTCTCTATTTTTCTTTAGAAGGTCAAGAAAATCACTGCATTCCTTCTTCGTACCTTGCTTGAGGCATGTTGCTTCATAGTACACCTCCATAATACTACCCTTAAGTTCATCAACAACACTCCACAGGACGTGAGTGGTTCCGTTTTCCTCTTCAACTTTGTTTGCTGGCACAAGATATGGCCCTCTACATTTCTCATCTTCTAACGGAAATTCTACTACGTAAAACTGAGTAGCCATCGAGCTTTTGCTAAGCACAAGACAATAGTGAATGC
>JAHPZR010025008.1:20000-27500 GCA_019787425.1 Platygyra sinensis
TTTAAAAAAATCATTTCATGCCATCTTTAATAGCTAACATCAACCTGGCTTAGTGTGCTGGTCTCCAGATGGAGTGGTGTGGGTTTGAGCCCTGGTTGGAGACACTGTGTTGTGTTCTGAGCAAGACACATACTTGACTCTCACAGTGCCTCTCTCCACCCAAGAGTTTAAATGGGTCCTGGTGAGTTGTTGGGTAAACCTGTAAGAAATTTGTGGGGAGTGGCCTGCGATGGACTAGCACCCCGTCCAGGGGAACTAGAAATACTCCCAGCTGCTTCATGTTACAGAAACCAGGATAAGCTCTACCAGCTATAAGCCAGTGGGCTCCAAGGCTTCACTAGTTTTCTGTATACAAAAGGTCTGGATAGTAGCAGACATATCGATGTTTTAAGAAATAACACCACACTTTTTAAATTTAAATACATGTTTCGACAGAGACTTCTGTCATCTTCAGTTAAATCACAAAGTACAAATTGGAATTTAAATATATAATGTGAGCCAAAATGTTAATTAACTATAATAAAAGGAAGCATGACGATGTAAACTATTACAATTTAGAAAGTTTTAAATTAACATGGTAAAGTTGATGATTAAGTGTCGGCTTTTCCCATTGAATATGGATGGTGGTGGAAGCGTGATCTAAGATGCTAAGACAGTTATTAGAGCATGAGGTGCAGCAATGTTCAGAATTTTGCAAATGTTTTGTTTTGGATTATGGAGGCATGCAGGCCTCATGGTTGCTGTGATCGCCTCTGGATCATGCAGTCAGTGTGTGAACCCTTGCTGAAAAGATTGTGTTGTGTTCTTGGTCAAGACACTTGACTTACACAGTGCCTCTCTCCACCCAGGTGTACTGTACATGTAAATGAGCACTGACAAACTGAATGCTATGGGTTAACTTTGTGACTGATTAGCATGCCATCCAGGTGGGTGGGTGGGGGGGAGGCATACCTTATAATTGATTAAATCTATGGAAGAAATAAATTATAAGACTCTGAAGCAAGTAACTTTGTTTGAACACTTGCTTGGTTCCTTTTGTTTTGTTCTTATGCAATGCTTGTAGACTACATGTACATGTACGGTATTGTATAACAGTAGTACCAAATGGTTGGCAGGGACAACCTATCAAATGCTATTGGGCTATCATTGTTACTCGCTAGAAGTATAATGACTGTAAGCCAGGACAGGTGAATCTTTATAAACAATATATACTTGCCTCCTCTTACAGTGTACATGTAGTTCATTTTTGCCTCTTGTCTCTCCAACAGGTCCTCCATTCACTCATCTTAGACAACCAGAAAGGTCAGTGATTGAATCTTGTCATAATCTTAGAGTTTCAGTTTCAACAACACAATTAATAAAAGGATTGATAATTAGTGTACTGTCTATTTATCAACAATTGTGATACAATAGTATATAATTATCCTTCTGTTCCCCATCCATTTTGGATTTATTTATCATGTTGTAGTTTTCCCTTTTGGACGTTATAAAACTGATGACATTGTTCTTGTTCTTTTTACTGCTTTCTGTTAATATCACCAGTGGTGTTGAAAACCAGATAATAACTATACAGGAATTCCGTGATATCCTGAGAAACATTGTAATGAGTAAAAACTTGCCAAAGTTCTCTTACATGCACGTACATCTGAAATGTTCATACAATGGGTGCCAATGTCAATTTTCTCCTCATCTGCATGGATATTATATATTGGGCCACTGGCAATCAAGGGCAGTGTAAAAATAAGTTACAAAATATTGTGTTGCCTGAACTGTAGCTGTAGACTTGATATCTGCCAATCTCTCGAGTCTGGTCTACATTCCCCCCTGAAAAGAGACTTTAAGCCCTGGTCAAACAGCGCGTGATAGTCGATGATACATGTAGTTGATTCTCCCCTAACTATCATCAACTATCACCAACTATCATTCACGTGGTCAAACGGCCAAAGAAGATCGTGATAGTTGACGATAGTTCACTGGCAGTCCCGCAAGCAAAGTCACGAGAGCAGCGAGTTCAAAGCTCTTTCTGCGTAAAAATGTGAATACTAAATGGCGTCCCGTAAGACAAACTTGTCAAAGCATGAATTTTTTGCGACGAAAGAGGGCGGCAGCATGTTTTCTGAGCGCTATTGGGCCAGCGATTACCAAAACAGCTGATAGGAAAACTATCATGAACTATCATACGCGTGGTCAAACGAGAAAAACTATCATCGACTATCATGAAGAATTTGAACAAGCTCAAACTGAATGATAGTTGATGATAGTCAATGATAGTGCATGATAGTTGGTGGTCAAACGGAAGCGCGCGCTCAACTATCATCGACTATCATCGACTACCATGAGCCGTTTGACCAGGGCTTTAGGGAAGGAGCGCAGTGCCCTTTCTCGAACACAAGCCTTGATTCTCTAACTGGTGATTACTCATTTTGTAGGCATGGTGGTAAATGTAACTAAGGATAATCTTTTTATTTTTTCTTTTTCAGATCGGTGTTTTTTGGAGATATTTCTCCTAAAGACAGACCTGAGTTTTATGTCAAGTGCATCCACAGTGTATATCAAAACATATGCTGACAACTACAGGAAACAAATTCCATTGATAGTGAACACACAGGGCTGGGTAAAAGGTGAGGAATGTGAACTGCTAATGTCTATGAAATAACCCTGGTGACGATCATTCGAGGTTTTCCATAGTTCCATGATAAATTTCATGACGATCGTTTTGAGGAGACAGCATGGCCAAGTGGTTTAGGGCGCTGGTGTTGTAATCTGTAGCTCCCGGGTTTAAGGCCTCCACCGTTTAAAGACCAGATACAATCTCGTTCGCAGAGCCTCGTTCCCCTTGACCAGCGGTCGGAAAAACAAGAGTTCTGGGAGCAACCATTTTGATATAACAAAGGAAATAACCGAATTCTGCCCATCTGGTTTGACGTAGTCTGCATCTATGGCGCATGCCTGAAATGGTTGCTCCCAGAGCTCTCGATTCCTGCTGCAAGCCAGAAGGATCGTGGGCTCTGGGGACGAGAATGGACCAGATATCCAAAAACTGGCATGGTTATGATGCCCTTTGTTTAAACTTGATGAATTGTTTAAGTTTGAAAGGAGCTAAAACTTTGTTTTCCTGTTTTAATCCAAGGTATGGGAGTGCCACTACTGTTAGATGTGATACGAATAGTACAGCCTTCCCATATTATACAGTTTAATTATACATCACAAGAAAACACAAACAAGAACTTGCCAGCTTTAACAGAGGATTTTCTGATGAACACACCTGGATGGGCATTTGTTGTTGATGATGAAAAAAGTTATTCAGACAACCAAAGGTTAGAGGAGTTATCGGTAATAGCTTTCTGTTCATCTGTTGGCCCGATTAACTTGCGGATTCCCATCAAATGTTGTTCTTAGATATATGACCAACTTAGATACTGTAGGTGTCTCTCTTAGCTAGGGTAGCACCTCAAGGAGGCTTAAACCTCAGCAAAATGCCCCTCCACCTCAGAATACTGCTTGCTATCTATGTATGGGTTATTGACCAAGTGTGAGGTCAAGATGGCTGGATATTGGCCAAGTTCTTTTTTGTGTGTTTATGGACCGAGACGAAGTCGAGGTCCATAAACTCACAAAAAAAAGAACGAGGCCAATATCCAGCCATCTTGACCAAACAAACTTGGTCAATAAAGGATTTATTATATGGCTTTTGGTGAAATTTTGCTTTCGGGATGCAGCGGGTAGTCCCAAGCGGGCAAGATATGGCTCCATCTTGCCCGCTCGGGTAGCCAATCACAGCACGCGATTTGGTTCATCTTGCCCGCTCATGGAGCTAGCCATGTAATAAAGAGTGTTTCTGCCTTCCTGAGGTGTCTGCATTGGAGAGGTGTAAGCTTAAAGGTGATGTTTCTTGAAGAGAGGTGTCTGTCTTAGAAAGGTTTCCTTCAGGAAGGTAACTGCTGCAGAGTGGTGTCTGCTTCGAGTGGTTTTTGTCCTGGAGTGATGTCTGTCCTGGAGGTGTCTGTCCTGGAGGTGTCTGTCCTAGAGTTGTGTCTGTCCTAGGGCCGTTGGTCCTAGAGAGATGTCTGTCCTGATGATGTCTGACCTCAGGTGTCTGTCCTAGAAGGTGTCATCCTATAGAGGTGTCAATCCTAGAGTGCTACCAGCATTGGCGAGACCTGTGTCTTTGCAAGAGAGGTGTTTGTATAAGTGTTATGTTTGTCTGATTTCCATAGAGAAGTGTCTGTCTCTGAGAAGTCTCCCTCAGGAAGATAACCGTCATAGAGTAGTGTCTGCTGTAAAGTGGTGTCTTATCGAGAGTGCATGGCTGTCCTAAAGTGTGGTGTCTCTCCTACAGAGGTGCTGTGTTTGCCCTTAGGTGAGTCTGTCCTTGAGAAGTATCTAGCAGCTTTGAAGAGTTATCTGCGCACTGGAGTAATCTTAATTGTGGAAAAGATGCAAAAGAGAATTGGGTTTCTTGGAGAAGTATCATCTTTCCTTAGCATCTCATTACCTAGCGAGGTGTTCGCCGCTATTAAGGTATCTGTCTCCAGATGAAGTCTACCTCAAAGAGGGGGTAGAGATCAACACAGAAATAGGTGTGTCCTTCCTACATTAGTGATGAATCTGCTCTAATAACATTTCTGAACCGAAATTATATTTTGTGTTTTGGTAGAGATAGTACAGAAAACTCGAAAGGGAATCCAAACGACAAGTCCAGCCTGCCATGTGTTCCTGATGTTTTACAAATCGACAGTGTAACTGAATCAACAGGAGATCCATGCACGTAAGCAGCCATTTGTTCGCTGAATCATTTAAACATAAGTAGTATAGTAATATACCAAAAGGTACAGTCCAACTCTACACAACGGCCATCTTGGGGACAGCAGAAAGTGGTGACCAGGGTGGATTTTTTTCTTGGTTGCAACATTGTTATGTCAGTGATATATAATGTTAATTGTGGCATTTCAATACAGTATGTAACAATCAAAATATATCGACAAAACAGCGACCAACGGCCCGTGGGTTGGGCCAATTTTGGTCACCTTTTACAATAAAAATCAAGTTTTATGAAGTTAATTTGAACTGCAGGAATACAGCCGAAATTGATCATAAGATGTGATTATCACAGTCGTAATCGCAATTTAAGCAATTGCAAATCTTACCTGGAAAACAAATTTCGAAGCTTTTGGTGGAGTTTTATATGCACTGTTCGCCAGTCGTTGAATTGATTATTTGGTTGTTCTAGAGTGGTTACACGCATTTTGGCAGTCGGGACGAGTTTTAGTGGCCGTTGTCGTGTTGTTGGTGTGACTGTGGTGAAAAGGTTAAAATGAGAGCGAATGTATGAACTCTTTGCCGGGGCGAAACCAAGTTGCCGTTGAAGAGGGTTGGCAGTTAGTTGATGTTCAACTGAATACACAATCAATGTAGTTGGAGGCAGCATGACCGGGTGGTCAGCATGTCGGACTCGTAATCCGGCGGTCCCGGGTTCTAGTCCCGCTCTAACCACTACCTGGATTTGTTTCTCGGTAGCCCCGAGTTCAAATCCTTGGCCACGCTTGTAAATAGCCAATTGGTTTGACTCCGGCTAGTTGGTATTCTTAACAATGTTATGTTCAGTTTGAATTATTTGTTTTTAATGAGTTGTTTGCATGGCCCCACAAGCACTTGTGCTATTAACACTGCCGAGGGTGAATAAAAGTTGTGTTTTAGTTAGACTGTGAATTGGGTGCAAATTCCCATTTATTTATTATTTATTTATTTTATAAACTCACTGTATTCAATACTTCTAAGGCCGATTACTGAACTAAATTTGAATTTCAAATGTCATAGCATACATGTTATAGCATACATGTTATGGTTCCAATTTGTTTCTGATTTACATACATACATACATAAACTTTATTTCAATTCGGATTGTAAATAGCACTATTAGGGAGCTTTAGATTGGACTACGAGTACGAGTTTCAGTACGAGTACGACTTTCGAATTTCAAACCAGTGACATTTCCAGAGCCCTCCTTCTTCATGTTGGTTTTAGGTAGAGAGAGTAGCTCATGGGATGAAATGGGTATGTGTTGTGATAATGTGAAGCCTGAAAACTAGAATTAAAAAGTCGTACTCGTAGTCAATCTCGTACTCGTAGTCCAATCTAAAGCTCCCTAATGTGCTAGTATCTCCGAATACAATAAATAAACTAGGAAATCAAATATATTGTAAAAATTTTATATAAAACTACCTAACTACTAAATTAAATCTTAAGAATAAATAAATAAAAAATAAAATAAGGCTCAATGATCATCCATTAAGTCTTAAACTGCTTAATAAGTTTGTGTTTAAACATAGATAGGGTGTCAGCCTTCCTAAAACTTATTTCAGAGCAGAAATGGATTAACCTGTTGGAGTTTTCCCCAGTTTGAATTTTCAAGGATAGAAAGCTTGAGGAAGCAAAAATTGTAGGGCAGCTTTTTGACTTTTGTTTTCTTTCAAGGAAACTTTTAAACAAAATTTGAACTTCTAAACTTAGTCTTTCCAGCAAGGTTAATGCTCACAGCCACGAGTATTTAAACTCGTCTTATTTTAGTATCCATTTGATAACATTTATTGACACAACACCTCTTGTCTTTCAGGTCTAAATTTTCAGCTTCTGACCACCGGTCTTTGGCACTGCTGTCATATTTCAGTAGAATAAAAATGAACGAAGAACTTTGTGACCCTCGCAAAGTTGATTCCTCGTCCTTCAGAATGACATCTTTGCTGTCGTGTGTTCCTTACCAGATCCCTTGGAGCTGTGTCGCAATACACGTTTTACATACCGAGGTAATGCAAATTGATGTTTTTCTCATACTTTGTAAATGGGCTTTCTTGATTTTAAGTGTCAGGTCATTTAGAACCCGTTGGGTCATTTAGAACGTTTGGCGTGAACTAGATGCTTTGGTTTGCCTTTGCCGGAATGAACTCTCTAATGCAAAAAATTGGAACTAAGAAATCTTCGGAAATCTTCCGTCCGTTCCTCAGCTGTAGAATTTCAGAATATTCACGACAATCCCAGACTCTACGATTGTATGGTTACAGACCGAAAATACTGATCGCCAACAAAATTAGCAACTGATGCTAGTGGGGGTATCATGTAATGTTTTATTTTAGACGAGATTTGTGGAATGCATTTTATTACCTGAGGAGGGAACCCATTCAAGCGCACCTGACCTTATATCGGCACCTCTCTGATTTTACACAAGAACCAATCAGATCAGTTTAGCTAAGAAAGTTCAAATTATTACGACCGAACAGAGTCTTTATTGAAGGCTTGGTGTATTTACTACAATCCCTGTTGTTATGGTGATTCCCTAGTAAAAGAATTAACCTGCCATAGATTTCCGATGAAACTTAGTATGCTGTCGTTACAGTACAGGGAGATGTTAAAAACGTAATAAACAGAGGGGGTCACCGTGCTTGTTTTCATGCCACAAAACTGACAAATATGGTTATTTAGGTGACGTTTGGTAATCCCAGGGCG
>JAHPZR010025008.1:32500-37500 GCA_019787425.1 Platygyra sinensis
TTTCAGATCATGTTTAAAATAACGTAGAAGCCCATAAGCGAAGCAAAGTCAATTCTGACGTAGCTTGTTTTTGTTTCTAACCTTTCCCGTGCTTTATACAGGTCACGTGTTTCAAACATAGAGCTTTGATTGGTTTACTGCTACATTGCGTCTACAGTATTGAGCTCTTTGATTGCCTCGTACCAATGAGGCGGGACGAGTGTAGCCTGGGATCGACGTTTTCCAACATTATCGATTTAATAATATCCAACACCTTCCAAGAAATTCAGACGTAATAACACACTACGAAGATCATCCATTTGGCGACTTTGTATAGCTAAGGTCTGTGTCGGGCCAGGGGCCCGTTTCTCCGAAAAAAACCCGGGTAACTTAACGGGCTTGAAATCAGATTTTGAAATCAAAATCTCAAGAAAAGTAGGGTGTGTTCTGAACTCTAATAAAGTCCATTTTGTTTCTTTAGCTAATAACTTTACTGTATAATATTCAAAGCTTTTGAAACTCCCATCTGGAATGGAAAACAAAACAGCTTAATGGGCCCGGTAATTACCGGGAGCTTCGAGAAACGGGCTCCAGGGTCCCTTTCTCGAAAAATCCGGTAACTTAACGGGCGCGGAAATCTTATTTTGAAATCAAAGTCTGGAGGAAAGTAGGGTGTGTTTTGACCTCTGATGAAGTCTGATGAAGTCCATTTTGTATCTTCAGCTGATAACTTTACTGTATAATTTTCAAAACTCCCATCTGGAATGGAAAACAAAACAGCTTAACGGGCACGGTAGTCCAGTCCCTGAACTCTCCTTTCTTCCCGCCCCATATAGGGCTGAACCCGAGCGGGTGAAAGAAGAGTCCAGGATAACTTGCATGCGCATGCTCAGAACGAACCAATCACAAATTACTAGGTCCCAACCACGCCGGTCCCGTCAATGGACGTGTCGCGCAATGCCTTTTTCAGCTCGCGCTCTGAAAAACATTTTCTTTGACGTTGATATTATTGTCGTAAAAAAAAAAAAAAAAAAACGTTAAAATCGAAATATGGTTTATCGCGGTCTGTACTCTTATCGACAACGAGTACGCGTCATAACTCTTCTCCCAAACATTTTTTTTTTCGTATTGTTTCTGTATGTTGAGCGATTTTGCAAAAGTTTTTGAAAGGAAAGTCTGACGGGTACAAGTAGCTCATTTGCATAATGCAGCGCGTGCGCTTTCAAGTCCATTCGGTGTTTTCAATTGTCAACAAATCTTGGCAAAGATTTCTTTCGTTGTCTTTGATATTGTGATAAAAAACAAATCGAATGTGGTTTAGCGTGGCACTGGTGAAATTCCACTGATTTGGGATTAATTGACATGTTTTTAATCAATCTGAATGCAGAAATTGTTGCTTGTATATTATCATTCAGAAAATTGCGCCACAAGCCAAATCTGGAAAGTACTTCCAGATATGGTTTTCCCCCGACTTTGGGGGAAAAAATGGCAGCGTTCTGAGCATGCGCATGCAAGTTATCCTGGACTCTTCTTTCGCCCGCTCGGGTTCAGCCCCTATATGGGGCGGGAAGAAAGGAGAGTTTAGGGACTGGACTACGGGCACGGTAAATACTGGGAGCTTCGATAAAAGGCCCCAGGTCCCTACTACTCACCCCCGGGTGGGCTGCTAGTCCATTGCAAAGTTTACCCATTTCAGTTGCACAGGCACTGTGAGAGGAAAGTGTCTTGTCCAAGATCACAATGGAATGTCTTCAGCCAGCGCTTGAATCCTGACCACCCAATACGCTAACGATTAGGCCACCGTGCCGCTATTAGCATGAGGAGACCGGATAATTAATTATGATCATTGTGAAGTTTCCGGTAGGCTTTTGTACATTATGCTAGCATTTTTTCAAGCATTTTAGTGAGGCAAAAGCATTGAGCATTATTCGAGCATTTTAGTGGCATTTTCCCGGAAAATTAATATTTTTTTCCACAGAATATAGAAATAAACATTTTTTATGAGGAAATGAAGACTAAACTTAACCTCTTCACTTGAATATCACCGAAAGGGGAAAAAGGATTAACATAACGACAGATCATTTAGAGAATTATTTTGTGGTGTATCAAAACATGCGTTAACTTGTTATACTAAAAATACGTTTTTGTTAAGCACTCTGAACTATTATTCTGAAAATTTAAAACTCCTATGTATGAGCATTAACCGAGCATTTTTGTGGGAGGGGGGGGGGGGGGGGGATGAGCATTTAAGTGGATAAAAGGAGCATTGTGGTGGAGCATTTTAGTGGGAAGATAATAACATAGTGTACAAAAGCCTAGTTTCCGCTAAAGTGACAAGGAAAAATCGTGCAGATAATATGCACGTGCATTAGAGCTTTACTTTAGCCAATGAGAATCTTGATCATTACTGACGCACGTGCTGTGAGCATGATTGTGAATTCATACGTCATCTGTAGACTTAACGTAACAAACTCTGGAAATGGCGAGAGGCTTGCGACCTTTAATATCGTCATTACTTTTGTTGTTTGCTTTCCTTAACTATTCCAGTTTAGCCAACCAACCGGACGATACTGAGATAACATGTAAGTACTCATATCAAAATATTTGATAAATCTTTAGGCGCAGTCACAATTCCCAGAAGAACGAAGCTTATTTTAGGTTATTCAATAAAAGCGCGCGATTTGTTTGAACCTTCGGTCGTTGTCACAATCTAAAACTTTAGCCGAGCTTAAGCAATGATGACGGATACCACGCATATTTTGCACACAGTATGATTGATGATCTGTTGTGGTCTTGTGTTACCATTTGACTTTTTAGGGGTGGGTGAGAGTCTCTGTGATTTCGAAAAAGTTTAAGTATCCTTTAAGCATACCAAAAAAACTCATGCACATCACCAATGCCAAAAATAAATTCACGCACCCTCAGTGAGCCGAAAAAAACATGTTACACAGAAAAAAAATGCCCTGCATATTCACAAACATTTCCTAGTACATCAAATGGTTAAGTAAAATAATCTATGCCTATACTAAAAGAACGGCCAGGGAAAGATCATGCACTTTCATTTTTTTCATTTTTTTGATTTAGGGCGAGGAAGTAGAAGACTCATTGTTATGGAGGAAATGTTCCCCTTGCAAAAAAAGCTTAAACTGAGATGGGTCCGTGGTTGGGACTGTGGTTGGACACCCTACGGGTTGTGTTTCTCCCCGTATTGGCGACGAGACATCCACAACAACTTTATCATTCCATTCGAAGATCTTAAATCTAGCGTGTACGTTGACGAAGTAGCCATTAGTGGCATTGGCCTCGGCTCGACCGTGCTTACGGAATTCAGTAAAAAGAAACACTACTTGTGGGAAGCAGACGTTTACATGTATTGGGCAGGATGGAACTCTAAATATCGCAGAAGGATGCCATACAGGGTATTTGTGGAAACTGACTTTGTGGATCTTGAGGTTCAACTGAAGGAAGCTTTTCATCCTAGTGAAGTCAGATTAAAAAGTAATACAAGATAGCTCGTTCCCCCCCTCCCCCCATCCCCCATCCCAGTCTTTCACCCTTTTAAGCCTGTTTCTGGCCCTCAGATTTCAGAACATACGCAAGTAAAAGGTAACGGAAGTAAGCGTCATAAAAACGGGCTACATAAAAGTTATTTTGGTCTGTTAGAAAAGATGCCATTAAAAATTTCAACTGAAGGAAGCAGTGTTATGGGCGTGGTCGTGAAGTTGATGAACTCTGGATGACGGACACAGCAATACAGAGCCGACAGCAGCTGGCAGCCGATCGCGTGCACCAATGAATTTTTAAGTCTGGAAATAACAAGAGACTGAAATTCATTTTGACAGTCAAAAGGATTTTAACTAATTGATATTAAAACAATTAAAAAGCATCTAAATTTACTGAGTAACACGCAAGATTGTTATACCTTCCAACTCAAATACTTCTCTCGATTGAAGGACAACGTGCCAAGTGGTGTGGATCAAAACTCACCAAAGCACTAGGGCGAATATAACTCACTAACCGTCCTTAGAGAAGCAACAACTTGAACGACTCGTTCGTGACCAGGTCGTGCACCTTGATACAGCTGGAAACTTGTTCTCCCAGCCGGTGTCAAGCATATAATTCTTTCGTAGGTTTCTTTTCGTTTTTTTTTTTTTTCAATTGGGAGCGAGTATAACAAAGTCCTTAATGACTGCCCTCGGCAAACAGTGAGTTTTTGTTTCTCTTCGATGAACCACTTTGAGGGTCTCGAGAAAACAAAGTGCTTATTGTTGTATAGCTGAAGTTAAGTTGAATCTAACGCACCTTCCTATAGGTTGCTTTCTGGTCACGTGGTTACTACAAAAGGTGGGTAGTAGTTTTCAACCACTCACCACTAACCAAAGGTTATTTTGACTTCTCTTTGACCTAAATTTTTGCACTTACTCCACCTTTATAACAAAAAAGTTCATTATAATTACTAGTCCCTGGGGAAATAGTCAGGTTTTTTTTCTTCGAAATTTGGAAATAGCGTTTTCTTGCTGAAAACGCATCAAATGTTTTCCGTCCACGCTACGACTGAGAAACAGACGGGGAAATCACATAATTATTGAGATGTCATCCTTTTCAAATAGCTCAATTTTCAAAGTGTGTTCTGTTCACACTAAAACGCGAAGATTGCGTTTTTAAATCCCCGCACCGTTTCCAAGAGCGTCTTCGAAAAGCTCCGTTTGCGTGATGGATTAGCGTGGGCGGTACGCCCCCCGGGGGTACGCCTAACCGTAGAAATGGAACAGCTTAATTATTCAAAGTTCTCCGTCGTTGTGCGGATGAGGCCCCAAAAAGTGTCAACAAAACAACATCAAATTACTTCAGCGAATTTTCAGTACGTTTCTTTACTTTTCCTACATTTCCTTATATATAGCTTCTTATCTAACATTAAGTGTGGTTCCAACGTACACCTTTCTTCTTACAATTTAGGAGCCGACAATGCCTGCCAATACTTCGATACAGAGTGCAAGTCATATGAAACATGTGAACCAAAA
>JAHPZR010025008.1:45000-68265 GCA_019787425.1 Platygyra sinensis
CAGTGATAGTGACAGTAACAGTGACAGTAACAATGACAGTGATATTGACATTGACAGTAACAGTGACAGTGACAGTGACAGTGACAGTCACTGTGATAGTGACAGTGAAAGTGACAGTGACAGTAACAGTGACAGTGACAGTGACAGTGACAGTGAAAGTGACAGTAACAGTGACAGGGACAGTAACAGTAACAGTGACAGTGACAGTGACAGTGAAAGTGAAAATGATAGTAACAGTGACAGTGACAGTAACAGTGACAGTAACAGTGACAGTGACAGTGACAGTGACAGTGACAGTGAAAGTGACAGTAACAGTGGCAGTGACAATGACAGTGAAAATGACAGTGACAGTGATAGTGACAGCAACAGTAACAGTGACAGTGACAGTGACATTGACAGTAACAGTGACAGTGACAGTGACAGTGACAGTGACATTGACATTGACAGTGACAGTGACAGTGACAATGACAGTAACAGTGACAGTGGCAGTGGCAGTGGCAGTGACAGTGACAGTAACAGTAACAGTGACAGTGAAAGTGAAAGTGAAAGTGACAGTAACAGTGACAGTGACAGTGAGTGACAGTGAGTGACAGTGAAAGTGACAGTGAAAGTGACAGTGACAGTCACTGTGATTGTGACAGTGAAAATGAAAGTGACAGTAACAGTGACAGTGAAAGTGACAGTAACAGTGACAGTGAAAGTGACAGTGACAGTGACAGTGACAGTGACAGTGAAAGTGAAAGTGAAAGTGAAAGTGAAAGTGAAAGTGACAGTGACAGTCACTGTGATAGTGACAGTGACAGTGACAGTGACAGTGACATTGACATTGACAGTAACAGTGACAGTGACAGTGACAGTGGCAGTGACAGTGACAGTGACAGTAACAGTGACAGTGACAGTAACAGTGGCAGTGAAAGTGAAAGTGACAGTAACAGTGACAGTGACAGTGACAGTGACGATGACAGTGACAGTGACAGTAACAGTAACAGTAACAGTGACATTGAAAGTGACAGTGAAAGTGACAGTGAAAGTTATAGTGACAGTGACAGTCACTGTGATAGTGACAGTGAAAGTGAAAGTGACAGTAACAGTGACAGTGACAGTAACAGTGACAGTGACAGTGACAGTAACAGTGACATTGACAGTGAAAGTGATAGTAACAGTGACAGTGACAGTGAAAATGACAGTGACAGTGATAGTGACAGTAACAGTTACAGTAACAATGACAGTGACATTGACAGTAACAGTGACAGTGACAGTGGCAGTGACAGTGGCAGTGACATTGACATTGACATTGACATTGACAGTGACAGTGACAGTGACAGTAGCAGTTACAGTAACAGTCACAGTAACGTTATTAATATACAACTGAATTAGAAACCTTAGTAGTTCGCAGCTGACAAAGCTATTCTGAGCGAGCTCCTATACTTAACCAGTATTACGTAAGTGTAGGTAAAAGAGAGAATAAATGAAAAAAAAGGGGAATTAAAGAAATTTGTTTAGATGAACAAGACTGAATTAAACCAAAATATCACAAAAGTACACATAACACATGCTGTATGTACTGAAACATCGTTTAGAGCAAGTTAACAATAGGGACCTTAAGCATCGACAACGAAATGCACGACGACGACGTTCGCAACCCAAGGAGGATTGGGTCGAGGGTTTCGTTCTTAGTTTTGAGGAGACGACGAGCTTTGGTTCTCGGACTAGTTGTTCTCGCTATGGCCTTCAAAAACGTCCGAAATCTGCTTCTAATTTATCACAACGATGGCTTTATCGATGATGATGAATTTGTTGTTCTGTACGACCTCGACTTTCCGTATGATTCGTACGCGTTTTTTGACCTGGAAGAGCTTGATGGAGTTTCGTTTTGGAAAACGAGATATACGAATTCTGAAGGAAGTTTTGCAAATCCCTGACATAATTACTTGTAGTCAGCGCTCTGTTTGTGACGGACTAGAAGGTCTCTGTATATATGCTGTTGAAGCGGCTTTCATTCCCATGCAGATATGGGGACATGATCCATAGGTTCGCTAAACTGGTTCTTGCTCGCCGGCCATGGCTTCGGATCCTTCTGAAAGAAAAGTCATTTTAGTTTGTTGAAATTCGCTAAACTGTTAAACTTTTGACTTCCACTGGTCCGCAAATAATACAAAAAACAATCATTATAACGGAAGGTGGAGAGGGATGTTTATCAGCACGTAAAATTTTAGTAATTTACTTACGTTTTCACCAGAACGAAAATCTGCTGAGATTCAGTCGTCGACGAAGGCTAGACGACGTTTTGACAACATCGCACATGCGCAGAACCCTTGCGCGGGAAAATTTTACTTCCGCCCGTCGTCGTCGTGCCATTTCGTTGTCGATGCTTAAGGTCCCTAATGATAATCGAGAACGGAATACTAATATTAATTAAAGAGCGGGTACTAATCAAAGAGTGGGAGAGATGCTTAGAGATTTCAATATAGTGTATATCAACATTTATCTCGTTATATTTGTGCGTTTGCAAGAGCACTTAGGTCAGAAAGCACAGGAATGCCAGGCTTGCACAGAAAGCCAGGCTTTAATCAATTATTGAGGTTCTCGTACATTTATTACAGGAAAGAAAGGAAGAAAAGAGCGAAGAATCGCAATAACGACAAAGGGCCAAGTGAATCAAACAATCAAGAATTGAAAAAAGAAGAAACTGTTTCAATCAATCAAGAACTGGAGTACACGGAGGAAACTACTGCAAACCGTCAAGGGTTGAATCTCGGCGAAACGATTTTAAGTGATCAACTATTAGAGAACCGAACGCAGTGATTTCAAGAAGAAACGAACTTAAGATGAATAGCGAATCGAGCCAACGCAATGACGAAATTGAGGAAAACGAAGCTATTCAAAGTGATAAAGAACTGAACTGAAGAACTGAAATGAACACATAAATTAAGCACTGAAACAGGAATAAATTATCAGGAACTAAATAAATTATTAAAAGCTGATGAGAGTGTTAGATGATGTCATCAGGTATTCGCAATCAAGGTCTGTATTTCAAAGTATCAGGAGTTGAAGACAAGCATCCGCATACATGTACCCTTGAGTTGAATAAATCTTTTGTCTGTTTTTTTTTTTTTACACTATTCCTGGTTGACGTCTATGGAAGACCAAGGGTAAAAATAATGCATCGTCGTCTGGGCACTCTTAGACTCGCTACGGTTATCGAAAAATATCGTGATTTGTTAGTGTCTCGCAGATCAATTATTTGCCTCAGAATATGACTTCGCCAAAGAACTGATCCGCTCCTCACCGAAAATACACGATCTTTTGCTTAGCTTCGCCCAATAATTAACTGTTAACTGTGACCGTTCTAGTAATGATAACGACAACGATCTGTCCGTTTATACAGACGCACTTACAGCATGATGTGGCAGCCTTGAAATTTACTTTGATGGATAAAAGGGTTTAATACGCGGGCTACTTGCGCAAGGTCTGGAACGAAAATTTAAAAAGTTCGGGACGGACTGGAAACAAAGCAAATTCTCGGAAGAGCCGATCGCTAAAATAGGATAATGAGATGACAAATCTTTATTATCCTTGGTGAGCAGTCGGCTCCCCCGAGAATTCACGAAATTTCCTCCCGTCCCAGACCTCTTAAATTTCGTTTCCAGACCTCGCACTAGTAGACCGCGTAATCCAAATACAAAATGGCCACCACAAAACTCAAAACACGAGCGATAAAGGTAGGTTAATCTTTTATTCATATTTTTATTACATGGGAGACCTGTGCATGAGTTTATTTTCTCATGGTTATCATGGCTAGCGGTATTATCTTCTCCTTTATCTTAATCGTTACAGTTTACCCTACATTCAATGACAATGTACCATAGGAAAGATATCATGCGTTATATACCAGTGTTTACAAATGCAGTAAAATCCAATTATCAAATTCCAGTTAAATACTGCATGTGCTAGGGCCTGGTGGTTAACGGACTGAACTCAGGATCAAGCAGTCTGGTTTCGAGTCCTGACCGGGATCATTTTGTTGTGTTCTTGGACAATACACTGTCACATTGGTTTTCAGTAGCGACGGAGACGTAGAGCCGTAATCAGAAGTGTCGAGCGATACGATCTAGTGAAAACAATGATTCTGCCTATGACTCCGTCTCCTGTATGATCAAGTGAAAACTGCATTGTGGGAGTCGCAAACAGAAGCGGAAGAATAAACCAATGACAATGTTCGATTCCTGCTCTTGCGATTGGTTGGTTCTTCCGTCTCTGCTTCCAACTCCGAAAAACTAGTTTTTACTAGATCATAAGCGACGGAGTTGTAAGCGGAATCGGAAGCTATGGAAACGTTCTGATTCTTACGACTCCGATTATTCCGTCGAGATTATACTCCGCTTACGACTTAGATTTTCTATTTCCACTAGGTCATAAGCTCTCTTATGACTCCGACTGCGACTCCGACTCCGTCGCTAGTGAAAACCAGCCTTTAAGCTTACCACCTAGGTGTATAAATATGGGTACCGGCAAATAAATTAAACGCTGGGGATGTTATGGGCGATAGAATAGAATCCAATAGGGCGGGGCAGAAATATTCAGAAGTGGGCGCCTGATGCTGCGGAAAACGACGTCAGCCCTGCCACAGCGGTGTGAACCCACTAGTCCAAGGCAGAGATAACCAATTTAACTTACCAAATACGGAAGTTTTCGCGGTAATATCAGTCATGCCCGGATGTGTTTACAACACTCAATAAACCCGATGGCCTGAACATCCGCGAAGAAACAATTTAATTGTTTTCTTTTATTATGTTGTTTTACGCTTAACTTTAATTTATAATGTCAATTAGTTTTACGTATTT
The DNA here is from genome assembly GCA_019787425.1 of Platygyra sinensis. Taxonomy (NCBI): domain Eukaryota; kingdom Metazoa; phylum Cnidaria; class Anthozoa; order Scleractinia; family Merulinidae; genus Platygyra; species Platygyra sinensis. The sequence continues at coordinate 49,845 of JAHPZR010025008.1, forward strand.
CAGGTAATACGAAAATATGCCATAAAAACACACGTCCCAATGTAAAATTCTCATTGTACCTGAAGAAGGCTGGTTTGGCCAGCCGAAATATAGTACACCTTCCAAAAAAAACCATCTCGTTGCGTCAGTTTCTGCTTTTATACTCTTCGTAAATTTAATGCCCAATATTTCGGTAAGACAGGGCTAACCTTCTACAGGGGGTTCACTGAATTAATCCGGCTAAGCTTGAGTGTAGCTTCAGTGTAGCCATTGAAGAAGGTTAATCTTGTCTAACCGAAATATTGGGCCTTAAATTTCCCCTTTGTGACCGTCCGGTCAGCCTTTCATTTGGTTTTATAGGATTCTGTTTGTTAAAATGTAACTAAAAATTTAGTAAAAGCTAACGGTGAACAAACGCAGGCTCATAATTGATCATTTTTTGAGTTCCTGACCCAGGGGAAAAAAGTTTCTTAATTTTCATTCTCTATTATTTTCCAATAGTCCACAATTCACTCTGTTTGTCTACCGAATTTTGCATGAACTATTACTTTGAAATGCTCTTGGGAAGTCTGCATGTCCCTAAGAACTTTAAAGGGCCAACAGACAAATCAAAAGTACTCTAACCTGATAGGTTCTGACATAGCAAATGAAAAGGCTTGAAGAAACTGAACTCGGAAAGGCTGACCGTACGGTTAGGGTTAACGGTCATTTTTTTTTTGTTTTCATTATTTCGTCAGGCACAGTCTGACTTCTTCAGGGAATGTTTACAACTGAGAAAAGACGTTACAATTTAAACAACCAAGACGAAAGCCTACATAGTATTACAACAAAAAGTGGACTGTTGAAGTAACCTAATAAATAGCAAAATAACAAGAATATGAATCAATAAAAAATAGACTTTGGATTTTTTTTTCTTTTTTGGATTTCCACATACGAAACTAGCCATTCCATTCAGCCTCGCTCTCCGATTACGACGCATATGCTCTTTCGACGAGAGCTTCACATTACGCGCCAATGAAGTCATTCAATACCTTAAGGATCGTGGATACAACCTCTCTTTTCTTATAAAAGAAATCGGACGAGTTCACTGTACATTGTAACGTCTTTTCTCAGTTGTAAACATTCCCTGAAGAAGCCAGGCTGCGCCTGACAAAATACTGGAAAAGATATATAACATTTTACCCCAACCGCACGGTCAGCCTTTCTGAGTTCATGTTCCCAAAAGCACTTCACAACAATATTTTATGCAAAATTTGGGGGCAAACAGAGTGAATTATGGGCAATTGGAAAATAGGGAATTTATAGTTAATTATTGTAATTAGGAGCTCCGCACTTAGGCTTGGCTTAAGGAGGCTCGAAAGGGTTTTTCGTTGCTATATATGTTTGTGAAACGATGGAAGATTACAAAGAAGGATATTTAATGGTGTGGGCAAACTATATGTCTCCTTGCAACTCTATTGTTGGGCTATACTTTAAGGGTACTTTTGACGTCATATCAGTTACCATGGCAACGCACAAGGTCCACAAAAGCGTCCTCTAAATTTCAGTTTTTGTAAATTATCTCAGAAACTAATTCGGTGACCTACCATTTTTATTTCTTTGTTGGAAAGTTCCCTAAGTTCTTTAACTTTTCAGACAGTATGGAAAAAATTTATCTAGTAGAATTAAATATATTGAAAGAAAACGCGTTTTATGGCTTGCAGAAAATTCCGCTAGATAGTTTTCACCGAAACTTTTATATCTGAAATGTCATCGTAAATGGTGCGTGCATGCAAAAAATAAAGATAGGTAACCGAGCAAACTTTCGAGCTAAAAACAAATGTTTTACGCAGATTTTATTTCCGGTTCGCGCCATTTTACGCAGCATTAATTTCCGGTGTGCTGATTTTAAGGAGGCTCGAAAGGGTTTTTCGTTGCTATATTGCTTGTGAAACGATGGAAGATTACAAAGAAGGATGTTTAATGGTATTGGCAAACTATATGTCTCCTTGCAACTCTATTGTTGGGCTATACTTTAAAGGTACTTATGACGTCATATCATATGGCAACGCACGAGGTCCACAAAAGCGTCCTCTAAATTTCAGTTTTTGTAGATTATCTGAGAAACTAATTCGGTGACCTTCCATTTTTATCTCTTTGTTGGAAAGTTTCCTAAATTCTTTAACTTTTCAGACAGTATGGAAAAATTTTATCTAGTAGAATTAAATGTATTTAAAGAAAACGCGTTTTATGGCTTACAGCAAATTCCACTAGATAATTTTCCCCGAAACTTTTATATCTGAAATGTCATCGCGAATGGTGCGTGTATGCAAAAAATCAAGATAGGTCACCGAGCGAACTTTCGAGCTAAAAACAAATGTTTTCCGCAGATTTTATTTCCGGTTTGCGTGATTTTACGCAGCATTAACTTCCGGTGTGCTGATTTTAATACTGATTCAGCTGACGCGTGCATCTTAGTTATGGCGTGTGTAGATTGCGCGCGCGCGTGCGCCTAAAAACCCTTTCGAGCCGCCTTGAGGTGGCCGAACACAGTTTTCGCGCGCGCTTTTGCTGACGCAATTTAGCACGTGCACAAGAATTTCAAAAAACAAACATGTCGTCAATAGAGTGACCATTTTATTTACTCAACAACCCAAATATCTGTGTTATTTTTCTCTATAATTGAACGCGGTGTATTGATGGCTTTAGTCTTTTATTATAAAGATATGCTAGAAAAGGTAACGATGCAAAGAACCCAGCAATTTTAAAGGGGCTCAGTCACGTTTGAAAAGCTTAGCTAAACTTTTCAAATTCGTTGTTTGCAATCCGTGTCAATCTTCTCCATCCTTAACCATCCTTGTTCCTTTATGGTTTATTATTATCTCTTTGATGTTTTTCTATCTTTATAAAATGTTATTTTTAGGTTTCCTTCAATTTAACGGTTATTTTTTTCGATTTTCAAAGTAACTCCAGATGCCGTGACTGAGCCCCTTTAAGCCTTTGTTTGTTACCGAAAGAACCCAGTTAAATGCAACGCATGCGCAGTTGCTCGAAAAATTGAGACCGATTGCATTAGCAGAAACATGCCGATTTCTAACGATCCAGTCGTTAGAATTTCAAGAAATTTTGGCAGAAAAATAAATCAGAGACCACGTGAATAATCTCTTTAAAAAAATCTGAATTTTGACATAGGGAATTTTTAATAACACAGAAAACGATTCACGGCGAATTACTAAAATCGCCTGTGTCAAAATTTTATTAGAACAGTGTTGACAGAAGGGATTTAATGTCAATTCTTAGTGTGCAAAAGATGAAAACAATCTAACGACGGGATTTTTTTTAAATAAACAAAAACCATTATTTAAGCAATGGCAACAGCACACACCATAGTCAAAATGCGAGAATAAATATTTCTGTGGTTAACCTTGAGTCTTGCAAAAAACGGGCGCCAAAGTATAAATAGTTTAAAACTTATGGTGAATTAGGTATAGGCACTTGAAAACTGTGTTCGGCCACCTTAAAGGTTCATTAACAATCTCAATAACAGATCACAGGATGTTATAGAATTACCCCCTTGGCAACTTGTAGGAAACCAATGATTTTGGGTTCGGGAATTATTAGAAAACTCAATGAATTGTATGTTTTAACAACACCATGTGATACTGGACCTGAGACATTCAATGCGAAAATGCCTAAAATGAAGAAAAAAGAAACAGTGAAACTAAAAATAACTCACTGGCCACAAATTGTCTCAGAAAAACTTAGAAATCTCACGGGGAACAAGGAAACACTGGAAACACACAATCGGTCAATCAATCGATCGATAGATCAATCGATCAATCAATCAATTTTTCAAACAATGCATTATTTCAGGAACCCATGTTAAAACGTGGGATGAGAGTTACCTTTCATATCTGAATATTGGGATATGTTGCGTTGAAATGTTGTTATCGTCTAGCCAGGGCTTGAAAAACTAGTCAAAGCTTTCATGCAACATTTGAGGCAAATTGAATAAATGAAGAGCTTGCTTTTCTTGAAAGTGCGATCAAGATCGAGAGTAGAACAAGTCGAAGGTATCGAATCAAGATGCAGTCAGCGTCATACAACCGAAGACGATTCTGAATTTGGGTTGCCTATTATTATTTCTTCCCAAAGGAACATCTCAGTTCCTCGTCCAGTTCGTTCCTGCTGTCGATTTCTTCGAGGTTCATTTATTTTGTCATTTTCTCTGAAAGACATGTCTCGTAGTGCGACACCGAACTGCCTGCTTTCCAACAGGCGACACGCTCGTCGTTTTTTAGTGTAAGTGCTGTACCGCCTTTTAACTGTATGATTACCTTGCTCCAAGCTGTTGTTTTGTTGAGTTATTTTCTTGGTTGATCGCCATACTTCGAGTTGTTTATCTACGCTGTTAAAGTTCAAATAATCTTTTGTGGCATGATTGAGAATTGCTTTGTTGAGGATATAGCATTCAAACTGGTTTCTGTCGTTAATCGCTAGGGGTCTAGTTATTTTGGTTCCCGCATTCAAAATATATTAGCTACCCTCATTTATTTCGCAGCTCGGCCAAAATTTTATTCCTGTCTCTGGGTTGAGAGATATTTTGTCGCTGGTTTCAAAAATGGTTTAATTTGCCATGAGAAACAAAATAGTTTTCTTCGGTGGGCTAAGATTCCTTTCGTCGATGCGTTTAAAGGTATCAGGATCGCTACAGATTGAAACAGTATTTCATGTTATGTTACAATATCGAACAATACGATACTTCTGTGCATGTTGTTTGTATGCAAATGAACGCAAATAAATCATTTCTTGCTGCCATAGCTCTTTTCTTTGATTCAATATCTCATGGGACAAACCTTTGATATTTCTTTATGCACCCAGTGTTTTTATTCCAAAGAGGCTTTGATTCTTTAGGTGCTTCAACTGACAAAACGTATTATGTAGCAATTAAAACATTTGGCCGGTTAACTACTGAAATTTTTATCCTTTATAACTTTTTAACTATGTAATATCAAAACTGAAAAAAAAACTGAGCAAGATTGAAAGCAATCACTTCTTATTTTCGTGATTTAACTTTTTTTTTACATTTCATCCAAAAAGATACCAACACGTATCCAACTAAACTAGAAGTCAATGTGATGATAACAATGGAACTTGTAGGGACACAGTCAGCTGGCGCACATGCGCATTACATACCATTCCATAGCTAAAATGCATATAACAGAAACGCGATAAATACTGCCCTTAACCAGATATGATAAATAAAGTAGTATCATAGGATAAGCAAAAGGGCAATCAAAAACGGATTTTTCAGTAAACGATTGAAAACAAGAAAAACACTGCGAAAAATGAAGCGGGTTTTTAGATGAACTTTGAGTTCAGGCTGAGGTAAACTTTTTCAAACTGGGAAAACTAGTGTCCAGGTCAGCGCAGTCACAAAGCTGACTGCTTCCCTTTATAACAACTTACATTTCCTCTAAGCGCAGACATATCATTAAGAGTGACACAATAGACTGTACCACATGTTTTGTTTCTCCAAGTTCCACAAAGCGCTTTCGTTCTCGCTATTACAAGTAACTCTGGTTTTCCCTCAGCACGTACAAATCTTTCGCCTTTTACTAAAGATTTCCGTGGAGGAGAACAACTGAATGAGTCTATAGACTAATTTTTCGTCGCCCTGCCTTTGGGCGGGGTTCTTAATTTACAAGAGAGAATTTGCTTGCCATCTTATGGCAACTTGGTTGGTACGTAGATGTCATCATACGAGTCGTCCTCGAACGGTGTAAAGACGTTATTGAAGTTACGCAACTCTAGTGTCAATGTTCGGCTTTTGTTTTTGACGCCTTTGTGTTTTGTCTTTGTTTTGTTGCTGCTAATTGCGCGCCCTTTCTTTTATTCTCAGCCTTTTAATTTTTATTTTTTGCGTTTTTCTTCTCGCGCGCCTTATTGCATTTTGTTTCCGTTTTATTTAGCTTTCCATATTTCCCGCCTTTCTTTTTCTGATCTCTACCCGTCATAAAGGGCGAGCATCGCTGGACTGTTAATATTCATGTGGGCCGTAAATTATCTGGTAAACCCAGGAATGAAATTTTGGTGAAATTTTTAAAAAATTCGAGAGCTTTCGTATTATGGCTGTCCAGTAGTTTCTTTATATCATTAGAGTTACCGTTAACTCTGAAGACACTGTTGTCAAAGAACTTTTTCTTCTGTTCGTCTTTCTGACATGTGGTGTCACATAGATGGCGGCCTCCTTTCAACTATGGTTCATCTCTTTGATAACCCATATACAGAGGATGTTGTTCCCATTGAAACCCTTTTAATACGTATGGGAATGTTATGGAGATTCGTCTCCAGAAGCCTGATACAGTGGAACCCCGCTATAACGAAGTGCCACGGTACCGAAAAAAATGTTCGTTATAGCGGGGTCTTCGTTATAGCGAATACCCCGTTATAACGAATTATCTGGTTAACAGCTAAAAATATTCGTTATAGCGGGGTAACCAAGCTGGACCAAGCTGAACAGTGGGATATACACCACGCAAAAAAGTCACAGACTTGCGTGTGAACAGCTACATTTAAATAAAGCAAAGCTTTGAAGGTCAAAGTTTCCCTATCTTGACCAATTGGAGTCGTGTTTGGTGTATTAACCATTTGTATTATCATGCCGTTTTTACCGACTGCGAGCGACAACACAAAATATTCGTTATAGCTGGGTAAATTGTGCGTTGGGACCGTCAAAATCTATTCGTTATAGCGGGGTTCGTTATAGCAGGGTTTGTTTCCACATATTTTACTGTAATTCTGCCGGGCTTTCATATGTTGTTCGTTATAACGGGGTCTTCGTTATAGCGGGGTCCCACTGTATATCCCGTAAGGATATTTTCACGGGACCACCCCTAGTCTGGTTTAAACTTTAATGGTTATATTTGTAGGGTTTGGTACAAAGGCCAACCAATATAATTATCTGTAATTCCTGAGGCGTTCAGAGTCATAAAGCTAATGAATGCCCCGACAAAGATAAGTGCCATCGTTGTGATGAAACGGGTTATCTTTCCCGTCATTGTACTAATGCCTGGGGCACTAGGCTTGCTGATGTTCAAGATCTTCCTTAAGTGAGCTCTTCCAATGGTTCCGACCCTGGTGATGGCGTTGATAGTAATGCTAATCATGATCCTTCTGCTCAGGGCGCCTCCGTCTCTAAGCCTGATCCAGGGTCTTTTTCTTCTTCTGCTGATGGATTGGTGGTCCAGTCCCTGAACTCCCCTTTCTTTCCGCCCCTATAGGGGCTGAAACCGGGCGGGTGAAAAGAGAGTCCAGGATCACTTGCATGCGCATGCTCAGAACGCCACCATTTCCCCCCCCCCCTTCACCCCCCCCCCCCCCCCAAAAAAAAAAAGTACTTCCAGATTTGGCTTGTGGCGCGATTTTCTGAATAATAATATACAAGCAACAATTTCTGCATTCTGATTGGTTATAAACATGTCAATCAATTAACTCAAATCAGTGGAATTTCACCAGTGCCACGCTAAACCACGTTCGATTTGTTTTTTATCACAATAACAAAGATAACGAAAGAAATCTTTGCCAAGATTTGCTGACAATTGAAAACACCGACTCGGACTCGAAAGTGCACGCGTTGCACTATGCAAATGACCTACTTGTACGCTTCAGACTTTCCTTTCAAAAACTTTTGCAAATTTCTCAATATGCAGAAACTATACGAAAAAAATGTTTGGGAAAAGAGTAATGACGCGAACTCGTTGTCGGTAAGGGTGCAGACCACGATGAAGCATATTTCGATTTTTACGTTTTATGTTTTTTTTCTTTTACCACAATATCAACGTCGAAGGAAATGTGTTTTTTTTTCAGAGCGCCTTCTGAAAAAGGCATTGCGCGACACATTGACACGAGCAGCGTTGTTGGGACCTTGTAATTTTTGATTGGTCCGTTCTGAGCATGCGCATGCAAGTTATCCTGACTCTCTTTTCGCCCGCCAGGGTTCAGCTCCTATAGGGGCGGGAAGAAAGGAGAATTCAGGGGCTGAACTAATGCATTGGGTGTTGGAGATGCTAATCAAAATCCTCCTTCCCAGGGTGCCTCGGCTTCTGAGGCTGAATTGGATCCAGGGTCTTCTCCGTGATGTTAATCAAGACCCTCCTGCTCAGGGCGCCTCCGTTTCTGAGCCTAAATTATTTCCAGGGTCTTCTCCTTTTGTTTCGACCGGTATCAATATCGGTGATGATAGCCCTGAACTAGTCATTGAGGAATTTTCTTCTTTTCCCCAATCGTCCTCCCAATCCATTTCTGATTTCCCTTCGGAGAATCAGACCATCTTTAAGCCTGTTGAAGTTGATGATGTTAAAGAATCTAGTACTAACCCTTTGACTGCCGAATTTTCACCCCCAAAATGCCGTAGTTTAACCGCTAAACCACTTATTTGGCTGACATGAGCGGAATGAGCTTAAGCTTTGCTGAAAAAGCTATTTTGCGCCAAACAGATAGATTTCCCGAAGATTAGATGCAAAAATCTGAATTATTTCAGTTTGGTGCATGCGCATAAGCCGAAAATGAAATTGTTCTTTTTCTGACTACCTGTTCAGAATCTTTTTTCTTGCCTCTTTCATTTCTTTTTTCCCGGTCATTGTAACCTCGGTACCTTTTGCATTACATATTCTTTCTGGCGTTCAGCTGATACGAAGTGATATCATTTCGGGATACGAATCGAGATTGTAGATATTCAGGGGTCAGGCTGGAGTTTCTGAAGATGAAAGTGAATTAAAAATATGTCGAGAGTTTGATTGGCTGGTAAATAAGGCTTACATAGAGGATCAAACATCTTATCTTCATCTTCTCGTTCTTATACAAATAGGTACAATTACTATTAAGATAACTGAAACATGTACCCAATTCCTGTTTTGTGACTTGAATATCAAATAAAACTGACATAAAAGGGAAATGAAACGTGTTGCAAGTGTGTTGTAAAATATGCTTCATGGCCAGTCGAAATTGAAAGCTTATCTCTCGTTTCGAAAGTGTCAGATAATTCTGATATCATTGTTATTTTTGTGAAGGAGATTTCATGTCATTTGATGCTGACTACAATTTCGGATTCCATTCGGGGTTGTATTTAGATTTAGGAACTTTAAAGCTTTTTTGTAAAGGTTTTTTGTAAAGGTAAGTACAGTAAGTTGTAAAGTTTTCTTTCCAAGAACAGTTTTATAATTAAGATAGTCTATGCCATTTCAAAAGGACATGTATTTTTAGCATTTTTAAATTGGAATTACTCAAGGTTATACACCCAGCAAATTCAACTGTATAAAGATTTCGATTGTCTGCGTCTTAGACCTTGTAATACAATACACAATACTGGTGTAAGATATAATATACTGGAGTAGAAAGTAAATTGATTCTTAAGTCAGGCTCCAGTTAACATTTATATTCAGCAAACATATGGGATTTAGAATACCTTCTTGTCAACATCTAGCTATCCATTTTGGATTTCAGCTGCTTGTAGTTAACAGTTGAAACACGGATTAAAGGATAAAATTAGTGAACGTTTGCATTTTTTTTTTTCTTGCATGGAAAGCTATTTTTTGTCGACATAACTGTCACCTTTGTATGTTTTCATACTCTAAACAGAAGTGAAGTGGTGAGTGAAACCTTGATGTTTTAACTTTCCTCGGTTTTAGTCGCCTAACTTTTTCTTGACAAAATCTAAACAACCTTCATGCAGTTGATTGTGTTACAAAATGTTTCTACTCAATAAAGAAAAAAATGGCCATGATAATTAACAAACATGTTTGACTGCGAATATATGGTCATTCAGAATCCAATCATTCAACATGTTAGGCTTTAAACTGTAATAGGAATTCTTAATTAACAGCACTTAATTCTTATACTGTTCCGCTAATTTTAGTACTGTCGTTTCTTATATACAGATTTTAGCTTCCAAAAAATTTCCAAGAGTGTCTGCCATTATCATCAGTTACAATGAACTAACATCGATTTTGAATTTTTAAGTTTGAAGTAAAACAAATTACAAAAAAAGTGAGTCGGGATTGAACAATACAGTGTATCGTGTAGAAAACATTATTTTTGTCTTGAGACTGTACATTAAAAACAATTGCACTAATGCATTAAATGCTTTGCTGTCTTTTTTAAAGGAAGATCCCTTTTGCTAACCCAGATTGAATTGGACGCTATTCTGATTTTAACATCTCATAAAACGGTAAGGACCGTCAATTAATAAATCAGATATAAGATATCGTCTTTCCGAATCTCTCGTTTGATGGTTTTACTGTGAATTTGCCGAAAATATGACACCTGTACAGGATGATGTCGCGCAGAAGTCGATAAGTGTAAAACTGCTACGGTTAGTAACAACAGTGTGACACAATCTTATCGCTTGTCTGGAGAATTTTCAAGGAGTTCAGTTTATATTTAGTGAATATAAATAAACTTTAGCCTGGTTCTCATATGCCACCGACCTAACTGCGACGTAGTCGCCAATAGTCCAGTTCCTGAACTCTCCTTTCTTCCTGCCCCATATAGGGCCTGAACCCGGGCGGGCGATAGAAGAGGTCCAGGATAACTTGCATGCGCATGCTCAGAACGCCGCCATTTTTCCCCCCAATCGGGGGAAAAACCATATTTTTACGATAACTGCAGAAATTCACGCGCGCTCATTGGCTAATTTTTATTGTCAATCTGCGGACAGACACATGAATTTAAAATTCATGCGACGCGTCAGCGAGCGAGAGCCGGCAATTCGACAATTTTTTTATCGTAAAAAAACAAATTGATGTCAGCTTTTAATGCGTCTGTCCTGTTATTGATAAAGAACATTGTCAAAGTAGTCTGCGGATCCACTCGGCTATCGCCTCGTGGATCCACAGCTACTTTGACAATGTGATGATGAAATTCATGATCAATAACAGGACAGACGCATAAAAAACTGACGTCAATTTGTTAATTGGAAGTATTTCCAGATTTAGCTTGTGGCGCGATTTTCTGAATGATAATGTACAAGCAACAATTTCTGCATTCAGATTGATTAAAAACATGTCAATTAATCCCAAATCAGTGGAATTTCACCAATGCCACGATAAACCACATTCGATCTGTTTTTGTTTTTTTTAGCACAACATCAAAGATAACGAAAGAAATCTTTGCCAAGAGTTGTTAGCAATTGAAAACACCGACTCCGGCGGACTGGGCCCTTTGCAGTTTACGATCAACATGGTACAAAAAACCGCCATGCTGGAGAGCAAACCGCCCACTGGGACCTCCAAAACAAAGCAACTTAACTAAATATTCTTTTGTTTTAGAGGTCCCAGTGGGCGGTTTGCTCTCCAGCATGGCGGTTTTTGTACCATGTGATCGTAAACTGCAAAGGGCCCCCTTGAAAGTGCACGCGCTGCATTATGCAAATGAGCTACGTGTATGCGTCAGACTCTCCTTTCAAAAACTCAACATACAGAAACAGTACGAAAAAAATGTTTGGGAAGAGTAATGACAGACCACAATAAGCCATATTTCGATTTTTACGTTTTTATGTTTTTTACGACAACATCAACGTCAAAGAAAATGTTTTCTTTCAGAGCGCGAGCTGAAAAGACATTGCGCGACACATTGACGCGAGCGGCGTGGTTGGGACTTTTAGTAATTTTTGTTGTCATTTTTGATTGGTTCGTTCTGAGCATGCGCATGCAAGTATCCTGGACTCTTCTTTCGCCCGCCCGGGTTCAGCCCCTATATGGGGCGGGAAGAAATGAGAGTTCAGGGACTGGAGTAAGTCGCCAACTGAATTGCAAATGACAACGTTTGGCGATCTGTCGCTATGTTCCAGTGGGTCCCGGCGCATCTGCGATGGATCACCAACTTACTTAAATTGTAATGGCTTGAAATGCAACTGAATTGAATTGGCGTGGTTTTCAACCATTCGATCTGCAAAATATGGAATTGTGGGAGAAAATGGAGTTGCTACGTCAAATGTTGTGTCCGCAGATCGTCCAGATGATGTTCACATAAAATACATTTTCATCGCCAACAATAATAATATAATAATATAATAGATAAACTGTCTGTAAATAGTTTTTAGGACAGTACGTAGCTTTAGTAGTTTTAGATTTGTGACATTTGTATTTCTTATTTTAGAATTTAATAATGCATACTTACTTTTATGGTGGACGTCCCTGAAAACGTGACGGGTGCTTCCTCCTTAAAGATCGTTTTATTATTATTATTATTATTATTATTATTATTATTATTATTATTATTATTACTATTACTATTATTATTATTATTATTATTATTATTATTATTATTATTATTTATGATTAAGGCTGTAATGTACTATGGTCCTCTTTAGGGGAAGACTCCCGTTCCTGACGCAGATCGAGTGGGATCTCACTGAAATTGTCACATCTCATAAAAGTAAGTAGCTTTGGTCACTATATGTATTCAGAGTGCATACGTGTTGCACAAATAGAAAAAGAAAGGGTTTGAATTTTCAATGCAGAAATTTATACATTAAACGTCTCTCTTCCACTTTCAATTTTGTTTGTTGATTTTCCCCAACGGCCTTGTTTGTGTTTTGTTTTTCACGATTGTTTTATTTCAGTTTAATTTTATTATTCTTTCTTACTCTGCCATGATCTGTCCACATGTGGATCTATTTTGGTTGTGAGCTTTTCACTTGTGCGCGCTTAATCTTTGTCTTTCATTACAACTTGGCATTCTGCCTGTGTCCAGTGAATTGGAAGTTTGATATGATGTGTTGATCTATCTGTTTCTCTATTTTTTTGCATGTGATTTCTATCTGTACGTATGGAATCCTTGTAACATTGTATAAGTAAGCCACTAACACCCAACAGTTTGGTACAGAGTGGCCAAACGCGTGCAACATGTGCACCCAACCATGTTGCGATCTGTTGCATTTAAATGTCGCGATCGTTTAAAAAGGCGCGGAGCTTGCATATGCTGGGCCAACATTGTTGCGGATATGTTGCGTTGAGTTGTGAGGTTGCTAGCGTTTGGCAGGGGTCACTGAAGAAAACAAAACGAGAAACCAAAACCAAAAAAATAACCATTAGAAAGATGTAACGAGCAAAACTGAAAGTCGTCGAGGATGATTGTTTAATTTCTGATGTTGTACCTTCTAGCAATCACGTGACTTATAAAACGAACTAAACTAAAGCCCCGGCCAAAACGATCGCAACATGCCAACGCAACATATCGCCAAAAAACATTGTTGGGACGCAACATGTTGCGTGTCGTTTAGCCACCTTGTTGCGACATGTTGCGACGTGTGGGTGTTGTTGGCTAAAATTGAGCCAATTTCAAAACTGAGCCAACAACACCCAACACGTAGCAAAAACATCCCAACAGGGTGGCCAAAAACGCACGAACATGTTGCGTGCCTTTGGCCACCGTGTTGCGATGTGTTGGGTGTTGTTGGCTCAAATTTGACCATTTTCAAATTTGAGCCAACAACACCCAACATGTCGCAAACACATCGCAACACGGTGGCCAAACGCACGCAACATGTTGCGCCCAACAATGTTGCGACATGTTGCGTTGGCATGGTTGTCGAATCGTTTGGCCGGGGCTCTTAGAATGGTCAAATTTATTCACGCAAGCATTATTTTAGTCGATGTTTGCAGCGATGTTTGTGGTCGTTGGGCCATGGTTCAGGCAACAATGCTGCCGCCTGGGCATTTGCGCACTAGTTCGAATTTTCAATCTCGCAACATGTCGCGAACAATGCTTGTTGCAAACATGGCGGCCAAACGCTGCAACATGTTGCGCCCACGATGTGCGACTCGTTGCGTCAAATTTGCGCGATCGTTTGGTCGGAGCTTGCAAATGTTATGCAACAATGTTGATATTGTTGCGTGGAGATGTGCTATCGTTTGGCTGGGCTAAGTAAACGTGAAATTGATTTCAGTTTTTTGTTATCATTCAAAGACAAAGTCCTGGTGTAAAGTGAGACCGCCCCGCCTTAACTATTCTGTATTTTTAGGCGCGAGAGGGAAGTAGTGAGTTAAACCCTGTTACCATTTCAGTTCATTTACAAACCCGACCAATCTCAAACTTTCGCCGGCTTAAAACTGATAGACCTCAGTAAGAGTTTCTGCCGTGTATCTCCCCAGAGCTCCTTTATTGTTTAGGACCTCAATAAAAGTTCTAAATAAGGAAAGTGACATTTGCTTTGGAGTCTTTCCAACAAACTAATGTAGGCTAGTTTAGAAGGTGCAGTAAACAAAAGAACAGGAGCTCGAAGGTCAGGGGGGAATAAATTTGCAATTTTCCTTTGTATAGGATACAGTACAAATAATGCTAATTATTCCCCTGAACCTCGACTCTGGTCTTGTGTTTCTTGCCACCCAATCGAAATAGCCTAATTTTGAAACTCAATACATAAAAACAAGGTTGTATCGTTAGTCGCTAAATAATGTTTTACTAGCAGAATTTCTGGCAAGAAAGGATCAGCTACCATTCTAAATATTTCTATGTTTTGTCCGAAATGTCGCGCTACATCATCAAACAATTCATACTTATTGTCGCTTATTCTTTCCATCTCAGCACTAAGTAGAAGATGTATGAACACTAGGAATGTCCTGATCCTGCAAAAAACAAAAGCTCGCGCGATGGATACTCAGTTATCGATGCTCGGCCGTCTCATTAGTCGAAAGGAAAGTTGGTTTTTAGCTTTCCCTGAAATAAAAATTGCATTTCATAAAGCAGTTCTGAATTAATCTTCCAAAGAAGGAACTGATTCAACAATTTTCCGACGAATTTCTTTTAACTCGGACCTCTCAAGACTTCCGTTGGCTCTAAATTCCTTCGTCCGGTCCCATATAAACTCTTTTATAAAAGCCTTATTCTAATACTAGGCTATGAAAGGAACCGGCCGCTACTAGACTTCGCCAGCAAGCGATCTCTCTTTTAGCTCGAAAATCCCTGGGAAAGAAGCAAAACAAGTAGGAGTGCCGATGGTAAATGAGTGCTGTGACGTGCGCAGCAAGGCGGCGATAATGCGAGGCCGATAGTGAGGGAGTTTAGGAAGCGACACAGCAACGTAACGAGAAACGTGGACTGAAAAAAAAAAAAGTATATTAATGAGCAGCACAATGGCGGTGCACGTGCGTTTAATTTCTTGGTAGATTTCTTTGCTGGTCCTACAAGACAGAACTTGGAAATAACAAGTTGATGTTTGCGGACTTGACCCAAGACGGCTAATGTTTGGAATTTTATTTCAACTGCAGTGACCGCTGTGTTCTGGATTTAGTTTTGATTAGATTTAAAAGTGATCAAAAAGGAAAATGATTTAAAAGTGCTGCGCGAGATTCTATGGGTAAAATAGAACTTCATTTTTCCTCATAAATGTGAGTCACATTCCATGCGCTAGTTGGGACCCTTAATATGGCACTCACCACTCGTAAATTTTGTGCAAACAAAATGTTTGGAACTCGTCACGGAGTTCGAGGAGTCGGTCGACCGATGGTTTTTCGTTCGATCTGTAGACAGGAATTCTTCGTTTGGTGAAACTCGGACAGGTGGTTTACGCTAAGAAACACTAGCGGCTACAAATACAAATCGATTCGTCGCACCCTAAAAGCCGGGTAAAGCAACGGAGACTTGCGCAAGTCGACCTCATGAATTTAGGGCTAGGAATATAGCCGCCCCCCCTAAGCGTCCCCGAGCAGAGATAGAAGTTGGAAGAGGTCTCGAATGTCTCGCTTGAAGGCGTTTTCATTTGCGTTCGCGCCAAAAATGAGGAGTGGCGTGACTTGTAACGGTGTCAGTTGCATTTGAATGGCCGAAAGAATCGGTTCCCGCCGATCGTGACCCAAAATAACGAGTGTGTGTACGTTATCCAGGCGTCGATCAAAAGAGCAAATTTGTTACTCTCTGTACTGAAGTGATTACGAAGAAAGATTTAAAACGAAAATGACAAAGGCTTGTTTGAATCTGAATTGACGCCGAACGAAAAGGAGTTATGATAGTGGCGAAGGTTCACTTTTGAACAAACATTCGGGCCGAAATTGCGCAGACAAAACGAACTTGTTGTCGTAAGATTTCTAGCTAGCTCAGAAGTCGAACTTTTCCCAGCTACGGTTAGCGCAGAACAAAAACACATTTCTTACAGACAGATAGCTTCCACTTTCTTCTGGTAATGATGCAATATATGTATGATATTCGGCGCGGGCCCTTTGAAGCTCTTTAATAGCTCTCGTCCCCAGAGGCCGCGATCCTTTGGTCAGGTTATTGGGATCCAGACCTCTGGCCAGGGCCAACTCCGGAAGTCGCGTTTTCACTGACCTACCGTTCACTCTGAGCATGCTCAAAGCGGTATGACAAATGTGAGGTGTTGTCTGGTATCAAATCTATTGTTTTCAAAGCCATCAAAACCGGAATGTCGTTGAGAACCGGGCAGTAGGTCGTGATCCCCGGAACTGAACAATTAAGGATCGCGCGCCTATGGCGGACGCAGAATGCTTTATATGGGTTTAACGCACGTCACGTTTCGTTGAGCATAGTTAAACAATATCGGTCCCCAAGGGATATGATAGGGGACCTCTGATTGGTTAAGCGCAGCGGACCCGTTTTTGGGTCGCAAAATTGTGCCAATCAAGAGGCGCAAGTCATTCGTCCGGGGGTACTGAATAAAGCTTGAATAAACAAGAAGAAGGACTTTTCGGAAAGTATAAATGCGACGTGAATCTTAAGCTAGGATGCCTATCGACAGCAAGCGGAGGAGGGATGCCATGTCATCTGGAAACGCCAAGGTATCGTGTGTTTCTTTTTCTTTAAAAATATGCTATAAGAGCACTTTGAGTATGGTAAATAGATTCTTTCCCCCTCCCCCCCCCGCTCGGAAACTGCCTGAGCCGAAAGTTAGTTGCCACGACAAAGGAACATGTTTTCTAATCGTTCGCCATTTCGTGTCATTTTTGGTTTGTTGTTTGCGGAGTTCACTCTTCTGTTCAGTGGCAAATTTATATTATCGGTGTTATGGATGTCGTTTGTCTGAAAATGCTCGAGTAACAAGATCTCGTATAGTGGATATGGCAACCCTCGATGGCTCGTGGGTAATTCTAGTGAATCAAATGAATGCTAAAGGGGGAGGGGTGGGGGTACTCCCTATAATGGCCTATATACGGGGATGCTCCGCCCCGAACGGGGTACCTTTTTCAGGCTTCAGGTATATAACGAAGGGTAGGGATTTCACAAGTTGAGGGTATTAAAGGGTAGGCAAATCGGTCATTCGTAGGTTACAAGGGCTTTAATTAAAATAGTCGAATAGACGCGCTATGGCGAATCAATTATATTACGCACCATGTTACGAAATATTGTCGGCGTGACTTCAGTCACTTGGAAACAATTCGCAGCTGTATGCTAATTGATCTAGAAGTTTGCGTGCCTACTGTATTGAGCCTCGTCACAATGATTCCTGAGCAATGTATTGTAGGTTCGTTTTGGACGTCTTAGCTGCCTGTAAAATAGTTTATATTGTAATGATACTCTGATTTAGTATAGCCGGAAACGTTCTAGACGTTTTGCTGTAAAGTATATAAGGTAAATCGCTGTAGTGTTCAGATCGGTTTTATTTCCCCAGTGAGTTTTTACTAGTAGGGTTTACTGAAGTGTGACGAAGGTCGCGTGGTGAATCGACAGAGGTCGTGTTTGTGAAGTGTAACAGAGGTTACGTGATATTTGGCAAGAGGCCGTGTGTTAAAGTCAAGTGTAGTTACAAGCCTAGCGTGTGCTTGTAGAGAAGTCCTGTGTGGAAATACTGCGTTCGTGTGGATTAAAAATTTCCTGTTGTGTTTCCGGAATCCACTGAGTTCTGATTAGACTACAAACTTCTCCGACCACTAAAAACATTCGAACCTGTAACACACACATGAACAGAGAACAAGACTTCTAAAGGAGGTATGTGAAAGGGGTATCATTTTTCAATAAAAGGTATATCGAAGGGGTACCTCTTCACGCCAAAATGTTATATGAAAGGTAAGGGGTAGACCTCGGGGCAGAGCTCCCCGTATAAACTTTGTCAAGTACCCCGCTCCCCGGGGGGAATGTACAAACTGAATACGTTAGTTCCTAACCAATTCCAAATATTGTCATTGGTTATCTATCCCTATACAAAATGCTAAAGTTTAACCAATTGAAAGTGAATGTTGATGCTCTAACTCATCTTGATAGTCACAACGCAGGGATTAACAGAACTACCTATATAATCTCTAACTCTCCTGCTTGGGAATTTCATAAATATAGTGATACCTAATGCAGAAAAATACATGAACATAAGGCCCAACGAAACTATCCGTATAACAGACATACGGATTACACTCAGTTGATTAACCTAGTATATATACTGAGACTTACCATACACACGAGAGATAATGGTTGTAGTCCCAATGTGCCACATTATGTGTACAAATCAGCAAGTACC
>JAHPZR010025015.1:0-2500 GCA_019787425.1 Platygyra sinensis
ACAAACACCAATGGAAAAATTAAAATAGATGATTCCGGATCTATAAAATTGTAATTCCAGTAGGCTGTTGAGTTCAAACAAAAAATGCCGGCCAAATTAGTATAGTTTACTTCCGGTGGAATGAAAAAACTAAAATGTTGGCGTCTGAATGTTGCTTTGAACAAAATGAACAGAAAGGATTGCGAACTGAGGAAAATAAAAGACTCAATTATGTACGCGCGTTTAAAGAAAACTGTGCAGTTATTTATATGTCTATATATCTGTAGGGCCGCGACTGGTAAAAGGCAAACCGAGCCATTTGCCTCGATAAAAATAGTGGAATTGAAAGAAAGAAAGCAATATAAAAGAAGCTTTTTTTCTGATATTGCCTAGAAATATTTAAGCTTGGCCTCGACTTTGATGCAGAACAATTGTTAAACTAGTTACTCTTTGAAATGCCGCAGATGTTTGTAAAAAACGTATCTGTTTTCGAATTCTAGGAATTCAAAGATGATCTTTTCTACACCAATCAGTTGAAATTTTTACTTTCTCTCAGTTAAGTTGCCGGTCACGCCAAAATATTTTAATCGATATTATACTACCCGAAAGCTTAAAGGGGTACATAGAGCAAATGGTTATCCTCAGAATTAACCATTGAATGCTTTATCATAGTTCGTAGTTCTGGAAATATCCCAAGATTTAAAGATTACATTTGCTTTCAACAATGTTTATCAACGAAGGCCCGATGTTTTATCAGCGGCTCAAAAGGACCGCAAACGAGACGCAATTGAAATGCAAATTGAGCTCTTGTACAAAAAAACTCAATTAGTGTCAATTTTTCGACTTAGGCCTAAAACCGAAATGAGACATTTCAGTAATAAGGCCAAAGAAAATTAGTCATGGCAATTTACTTCAAGTGTTAAGGGAGTCAACGGGGTTAACGATAAAATAGATCCTTACACATCAAATGAAAATATATGAGACTTCTTTTTTTTCGTATTCTTTCCACCTGTCCGGAGCAACAATGTGTTATTATTATTTTCACGCAGAAAACTATCTCAATAATTTATATAACTGCCAAGTAAATAGACTGGTTTAATATTCTGAACAGACGGGGGTTACAAATTTCACTAATCAGACTTCAATGGGCGAAGTCACCAGAAAACTGCATCGGTTTTCCTCAGTGCCGCTGAGAAAAAAAGAAAGAAACATTTGACACTGGAGAAAAGGCGTTAAAAGTAGATTTCTACAGCATTTTGAACTGTAATTGTTCGCGTAGTTTGGGTGTCGCTTTTTGGCCCGATTACATCATTACAACGCTTGTAAAACAGCAACAAACTGAAGTAAGCAAGGGTCTTTGAATATGGATTAAAGGTAATTTGAATAGTATTTCTCTTAAGCTCTTAGCAGCTAAAAAACTGTGGTCGATCAAGCGATAATACATCGTTGATCGTGTTAAGAGACACGTGTACTTTTTTGACCAACATGGCAAAGTTTAGCAGAGTTAACAAGACGAATACGATATTAATTTAAATTATGCGCGCGGAACTTCAAAGAAAGGCAGCGGAGGGACAGTATTGCTTAATTAATATACCTATTGTCACTGTTTTATCTGTATGTATTAATATTTCTATAAGGTGGATACATCAAGGTTTTTAACGTTCTTATTTCACCAGCAGTCGAGCGATCAAGTTCACGGCGATATGTCCAACAATGATTCTATCAGCACGCAGGAAACCACTAACACCTCAGGTTTGGCCGCTAACAAAATTGCATACAGTCCACCATACGCCAACGGACTCACGTTTCTCTACATATTAATCATCGTGACATGTTTAACCACGTATGTGGTTATCATACTTACAGTTTATGTCAACCGCCGATTGCGAACAACTTGCAACTACTTCATCGTGAGCCTCGGCATTGCAGATGTGATGATCGTCACCATGGTGATGCCAGTGAACATTGGCTTTCTCCAAGGAACATTTCGTTTCACATCGAGCGTGGAGTGTGCGTTCCTCTCAACTGTTAACCTGATCAGCATTTCGGCTGTTTCTCTAAATCTGTGCACAGTAAGCCTAGATAGATACTTCGCTATCGCTTACCCGTTTAAATACGAGGCGTTTGCCACGACCAAAACGACAGCACTGATTATCGGAGCCGTGTGGCTTTACGCTTTCTTTGCCGCTGTTTTGCCACCAATGGGCTGGCACTCACAGCCCACCACTGTCCGAAGGAATGCCTGCGTTTATGAACTGGAAGAAAGCTATATTTTGTTTCTGAGCATCGGGAGTTTCTTTCTTCCAGCGTTCATCATGGTTTCTACCAATGTTATCGTCTACCGCATCGCCACGAACCAAGCGAAGCGCGTTTTACGCATCGTCCCAGTGGTGGGTCTTAGCGCAGAAAAACTCCGCAAAAACTTCCGGGCGGCGAAGCGAATTTCGCTAATCGTCGGTGCGTACCTTATTTGTTGGGTCCCTCACATGGTGCTGCTGGTATTGGCGTTAAAAATAGGACC
>JAHPZR010025015.1:7500-22573 GCA_019787425.1 Platygyra sinensis
CCAGGGCTCAAACCCGGACCGCTCGCTCCGGAGTCGAGTGCACTAACCATGAGGCCACCGCGCCTCCAACAACACTGAAATCATACGAAAATTTAGAAGCGCGTCAGGGGTCTGGGTTCAAACGTTATCTGGGTTAATGTTTGCCGAGTTGATTTTTATTTTCACAAACTGATGCCTTTTTCCATCCAAGTATATAATTCAACGCTGAGGTAGGTAGGTTCTTCGACTTGTGCTTTACTTATCTGCACCGTGAAACATGAGAACTACCGCAATATAATTCCTTCAGAATTAAAACAGTTTACATTTAGAGACGCCGTGAGAGACTCCGTGTACACGAGTGTGACGATAGCAGCAGTAACAGTGAAACTGAAACGTTAAGCATTAAAACTTTATTTCCTTTACGAGTGAAGAACAAACGTATTTTGGAAATTTTGGATCAACAGATACAGACGTGAGGTAACGTGAACGATACTGAAGTCGAAGTGCTATGGTTCAAGTCGGTATCGCATTACTTTTACACTTCGTTTTCCACTTGACGTACGTTACGTTTGAAAGTCATTATGTATCTCAACACTTTATAATGCCTTTTCCAATATTATTTAATTACGGTCTACTCTCCGTCCACACAGCGCCAGACAAATTTGAAAACGAGGCTATATTTCCACGATTAGGCCTAACGTGCACACTAATCCGTTACGAAAATGGAGCTTTTCGAAAACTGTCTTAAGGAAACGAGAGGAATTTCAAAATGCCGGATTTGCCTTTAAATGTCGACGGAAAACATTTTGAAAAAGGAGCTTTAAGAAAATGATGACGTAATAAGGGCATGTGATCTCCTTGTGCGAGTTTTCCTCTACCCAGGGTACCAGAGGTTTTTCTCGCGCGCGGCTTCCTCAAATCTCAAATCCAAAATGGTTGACGATTTCGTTGCTTTTTTAAATTTCTTCAGTGTAGTGTGAACGGAAAACGCTAGATGCATTTGTAAAGTGAGAACACCGTTTTCGAATTTTTCCAGCGTAGTGTGGATCGGCTTCGTAATAAGCGCCAATTTATATGAACAGTCGTCGTTCTTAGTCAATCTCGTCCCAGAGTCCGCGCGTATTCCATCTTAAGTGACCGAACGCCCCGCACTATGCCCCACTCAGGCTCAGGGTTGATTGTGCGCATGCGTCTAAGTTTAACGATACTTGTTGCTGACGAAAAGTGTCGCGGTCTCTAGAAAGGAGACTGGTACTTAGGTGCAAAATTTCGAGGTGTAAATGTGTTAAAAACACCTTCAAATCTGTTTCAACATCAAGAGCAACAATAACAACTACTGCAAACTGTCGGTATTATCTAATTATCAGCTGATACAAGACAAAATTCATATCGTTTCTTATCGATAGAAAGAAGCCCTACATCCAAAACATTACAATGAGTGCAAAAATATAGTTTTATAGCCGTTGATTTAAACTTAAATAACGGAAGTTCTACTATTTCCAAAACCGTAACCAAAAATTTCTTGATAACTGAGTTAGATAAAATGGATGGCTCGTTGTCGCTGGTCTTACAAGCCATGCACAAAACAAGTCAGCCGTCAGCCATTTCTGTCTCCAGATCGTTCTGTTTTACCTTGATTTCTAGTTATAATTCAAAGATCATTATAACCAACTGGCAACGAAGGAAAGACTTATTCATTCTGTGCTGGAGTGGGAAGAACCAAGAGCTGAGCCAGTTTTTGCTGCAAGCAAAAGAAGAGAACAATTTTAACAAATGGTTCGTGGAAGCTTTCCATCCACCCAGCAACAGTGGAACTCTTGAAACGGGTGGGAATTAGTGTAAAAAATTTACTGGAAAAAGATCTGGAAAATGTGAAAATTGGTGAGTTTCCGACATTCGAACCATTCAACCAAAAATTCATTTTCGAAAATCAATTTAGGTATATGTATATTTGGGTATATATGTGCTTATTTTTTCGTCTTAGTTTTTAAATGTGTGTATCTGTTGTTGTTTTTGTGTTGTTTTTGTTGTACCTGCTACAATCTTTTAATTAACTTTCCTTAGCTAGGGGCTAACTAGAAAACTTAAGTTTATTTAGCCCCTAGACACCTTTAAATGGTAATGTTTAGCTTTTTTTTCTCCTCTTTATAGATCTTAATTCCTTTAAAAAATGTAATGCTAATTGTAAGAAAAGGTGTAAATAATAAAGATTGTTGTTGTTGTTGTTGTTGTTGTTGGGTATACCTCGCGAGCTTGCCCTCTTTTCCGAAATTCTGGAAATTGCTGTTCCATTCTCCACCGGAAAATTATGCTCGGAAATTCAAAGCGGAATTTTTGGTCAAATGGAAAGTGCCACGTGTTTTCATTCACAAATTCAGTTGAGAGGTAAAGTGCTGTATTCTGAAAAATCACTTCCACAGTTCCTAATTCCCGAGTCCAATTAACTATTATGAAGTATCCTACAAGGCAACAACGAAGTGGGGAGGGGTGGGGGAACTTTACAGGAGAAGAACAAAAGATTATGAGGAAATAAGAAGAACTGAGCAACGATGGTGAGTAGGAGGGTAGATTACAATTGCAACATGGAAAAAAAAGAAACAATAACAACAGCAACATTTACTTATTAATTACCTGTAGTAACTCTACATTCTTTCTTGCCGCTTCGTTGAGAACAGTTGGTTGAGACGGACTCAGGTGAGATGTCGTGTTCAGATGGAAAGTCTGCAAAGCACAAATATCTTTAAAATCTGACAAAGCACAATTTCATGACAGTGGTCAAAGAACACTTACAGTCAGAGATTACGCTGTAAATTATATTGTTTTTACAAGGTAAACTCTACGCGAAGGACATCAAAAGAGAGATTTAGATTCAAACTCAAGAGCCGTTGCGAAAATTCCGTCTTTGCTCTCGCAACACAACTCTTACCCTTCCGTTGCCGAGAGGAATAAACACTTGGGCATTTGAATCTGGTCCATGGTTCACAATCGGTGATCCACTCAAAGACATGATTCTGAAAAAGAAAATAAGAGAAACATATTTATTCTTAGGTAGCAACGCTCCACTTTAGTCAAGAACGACAACAAAGCGAGAGATGCTTTCTTCAGGAGTTCTCCGTAGGGGGGCAACGCGGTTAATACAGCATAAGGCAGGTCCCACACTACGGCGGAGAAAACGCAGCTTTATTTCGATTAGGCCTACCGTTCACTCTAATCCATCACGAAAACAGAGCTTTTCGAAACGCTGTTCAAACCGGAGATATTTGAAAACTTCAGCTTTGAGTTTTCATCTGAGCACAAATCCAAAATAACTGGTTCAGACTGTTGTGTTTTTAAATTCCACCAGCCTATTGTGGACGAAAAACATTTTATGCGGATAAGCATAAGAAGAAAGCTTATGCTTATTCTTATGTCGCGCGCGCTAAGTACTAAAATGAACATGGCCATTGCGATAGCTTTGCCTGGATTTAACGATCTTGGACGTTCGGTGACCCCTACTTTTCTTTTCGGAAACATATTTTATTTACAATTATCTCCACATTGTCCCAAAATGAGCAAAAAAATCAATGTGGGAAGTTAAAGAATCTCACGATTTCTGTCCGCGAGACATCGAATCCTGCCACCATGCGGCCGCAAGGCGCGTTAAATTGTAGTCGCTAAACGTGAACTTGTTCTTGGAGGAACCTCACCAGTTGACAAAATTCGCTTCATAGGTCCATTCAAACCATATTTGGCAGAGAACAGTTCTCTTCAAAGCTCTAGTTGCAATATTTTGGGACTGCCACTGCGGCCTTCTTCGCTAACGAAGCCCGATTTACTCAGATTTAGGTGTTCTTCCGAGCATGTTCTCTCCAAAACGAAGTCGGTGACCCCCCCCCCCCCCCGCCCTCATTTTTTTTCACATTTCTGACATTACAAACTCATCATCTTTCAATGGTAAAATTTTCAGAAAAAAATCAATGTTAGAGAATTTTCGCACGAACGTCCTTAAGTTCCCCAATGACCCCGAGGACGACGCCCAGTAAATTTCCCTTCGATTTTCACAATCGTGTAGATCGGTTCAGTGCGCCTGTTGGTGTCAGAACTTGCCCAAGCTAAATAGGTAACGCCAGCGTTCAATTCGAAATGAAAATGCGAATAATTAGCCATCGTCGTTGGCTCTCTCCAAAATACACAGAACCTTGCCGTTTTACGGTGTTTTGCAGTGGAAGGGCATGATATACAAAGATTTATAACGCACGTGCAGGGCTATTGTTTTGTTCATTAAACCTTTCGTTCAGTAGCGTTCTCGTTGCTGTTTCTATCATGCTTTCACTTTTCCCGCTATCGTGGCCAACTGGCCTTTTTTATTGGCTACCGAATTATAACAACAACGCCCACAACAACAACAACAACAACAACGTTGTCTTATTTACATCTCCATCTTGAATGTTCACTTACCTTTCTCCAGCTTTGGGTTCTCGCAATAGAGCAGGAGTCACTGGTAACCTTGTTAGAAAAAAACACACGAACTTAAAAAACATCCTTTGTTCTAGTCTTTTTTTAGTATTTTACATAAAAATTCCTGTTAAACAGAACACATACGTGAAACTTTTTTTTAAATTTGGCAGGCAAGCTTTGGGAATCAATTTGGCAATAGTAAGAAAAGACTAAACAATGGCCGGCCGGCACTGAGATTTTGAGGGGAAAGCTGAAAGTAATATGATCAGTATTGTATATCAATTGGGTCAGGCGCGAACGAGCTTAAGTGACGAAGTCTTGGACTTAAAATTACGGTGCTGCCATGGGCAACTGTCTGCATTTCCAATGTTACATTATCGTCGCCTGCAATTTCGCGGGGTTTGCTGCTAATGATGTTAAGGTAATTCCCCTGAAATAAAACTGACAATAGATTTTCGTTCAAACTTTGCCCCCTGAATATTTATCATATGAGAACTTCAATTTTGAAATAAAAAAGGGAGGTGCCCATACTCATTAAGGAGCACTGGGGCATTGAAAATGACCCATTTTGGCATTATTTAACGCTAATTACAAGAGCGCATTCCCAATAATAATTGTAAATTTTTGTGACCGAGACTCATGAGAACACACATTAAACTGGAGTCAATGCGTTGTATCGGTTACAAATAAACCTTTTAAGTTTGATTTAGACAGAAAGCTGAATCCTTGATTAAAATTTCAACCAAATTTCTTGACATGGTTACCATAGGGCAAAAGAGAAAAGACCACAGTTTACTTGCTATTTTCGCTATTTATTCAATTTTCAGCAATAGAAATCAGATCAGTCTTTCCTCAAGCAAAGTTTATGATAAGTTGATTACAATGACTGGAAAAAAAAATGGGGTGCCCATGCTCGTTGGTGAGCTATAGCCATTTTTCAACTGAAAGAGCTCAATATCAAGGCAAATCCGCCATGTTTTCAGTGTGCACGTGCACGAGAGTGCGCTAAATGACGCCATAAATTATGCGCAGAAAGGATGCGCAGTGCAATTGTGAGGAATAACCTTAATTGCAGACAAGTTGCCACTGGAAACAGAGCCAGTTGACAAGAGCACAAGTTTAGTATAACCCTGGTCGCAAAACTTTCGTCACGTCTTATTCAACAGATAATCGTAGTATCAGTTAGTACTTAACAATAGAGCGGTTTTTACTTGACAAGTGTTGAAATAAATTACATTTGCCTGGTTTTGCATTAATACTAAGCTAAGCGATTAGCTTGATTAGCTTAAAAAATCTTGCACCAAGCTCTGTGAATGTCATCCGATCAGAAGTAAACCCAAAGCCAATCTCGGCTGGTTTGCACACACCGTCTTGTTTGAAATTTTAATTGGTTGGCTGGATTATCCAGAGTGGTTACATTAGGTAAGGTTAACAACTCTTCACTAAGGACTGCTCTTAGTCACTCTTTTGCAACTCAAGCTGCACAAATGTTACGCATGAAACAACATGTAAGTATTATGATGCATTGCAAATTGCAAGGAAAATCTCTTTATGTAACAACATCTTCATAAAGAGGCTAATCAAAGGCTTTTACTATACTAACCGTGGATCAAACTTTGGTGTCACCATTGGCGTGTTGTTACAGGTAACTGCCCTTGAAGCTGGAGTCACCAACTGAGTTTTGGACTGCGCTCGTTTACTACAAACAGGGTTAAAAAGATGACAAACATGAGCAAAAATAATGAGGAAACACTGTCAAGTAATTCCCGAATGAAAAAAAAGCCAGTCTACATTTTTTGGACTGAGTGGGAAAGGAGTCGGTTTTTTTTTTGGGGGGGGGGGGGAGGGGAGAAGAAAGGGGGTGGGGGTACAGTCATCTTTCAGGCCAGTGATTGTTTGACTCTGGCAGTTTTTACCTGGTCCGTTTACCAGTGGAGGGAGGCACCATAATAACTGAGCCAGTGTCTTTTGTTTTGCGGCTTTTGGCAGATCTTGTGCTGTTTTCTGGAGAGGCATCTTTTCTCTGGAAAGAAACATGGTATACTCTTAATTGAAATGTTTGTACAGTACATGAGAATCTTCTTACATACATGTACCCTAACATCATACGTGATAATCTAACATTTAAGGCCTGTACAGAGGTACAGAGGGCTCTCTTTAAAACTATTTCTAACTATTTCAAATTCCAATTTTACTTATTTTTTTTTGCAAGGCCTCACTGAATAACACCTTTGAGGATGTGAGCTCCCTTGTTAAATGATGATGATGACGATGATGGCGATGACAGTGACGACGATGATGATGATAAAAAGGATATTCTCAAAACTAAAATATTCTCTCTGTTCCTAGAAATGCTGCTTTCTGTAGGAGCCCTATCTTATTATTAATGATATATTATTAAAGGGGCTCAGTCACAGTTAAACGGTTTGAAAAGTTTAGCTAAACTTTTCAAACTCGTTGTTTGCAATCCGTGTCAATCTTCTCCATCCGTAACCATCCTTGTTCCTTTATGGTTTATTATTATCTCTTTGATATTTTTCTATCTTTGTAAAGTGTTATTTTCAGGTTTCCTTCAATTTAACAGTACTTTTGTCGATGCTCAAAATAACTCAAAATACCGTGACTGTGCCCTTTTAATATTATTGTAATAATTATTATTATTATTATGGGGATCATGTTTACTAAGGCATCTGGTGAAGTGTCAATCAATACCCTCAATCGTCATACCCTTTACGAACACTCGATTGATACCCGATCAGCAGTCAATGAACACCTCGGTTGACACTCAATTGACACACCATTGACATCTCAGTCGGCAGTTGCATAAAAGTAAGTTGACACTCGGCTGACTATAAACTAACTGTTGATCAAATGTGGACCAAGTATTGATCAGGATGTCAATCAAGGTTATTGATACACACTCGACCATGGATGCCTTTATTAGCACACATAACTTGATGTTTTTTGCGTGTCTTCCTGTCTTTGTTGTGTTTTCCTTTGTTAAGTGGCATAATAATATAATAATAATAATGACAATGATAATGATAATGATAATGATAATGATAATGATAATGATAATAATAATAATAATAACTTTATTTAAGTGTCTGATGTATTTAGCACTGCTGTGCTAATTGGGGACACTGTAAATAAATAACCAAATATTGTAAATATAAGAGTTTAGGGCAAACAATAATGTGTCACTGAGTAAATGCACCTTTCTTGGACGTAAAGATCTGGAAGCTGTGGTCGGTTCCAAAACCTCAGGTTTCTGTAAATTAAAATTATATGATATTTTTGATAATCAGAAATAAAAGTAAGTTAAATACAAATTGTTAACAATTTATCATTAACAAATAATTCATTAAAATTTGTGGTTACTAACTATAATTAATTCAATTTTAAAAAATCCTCATAACATTATTACTTTTTGGAAATTGCTTATTATGGACCAATAAAAATACTTACAGTCAATTTTACAATCGCAGCCTGATCATCACTTTTGCCTTAAAGAAACAAAATAAAAAACAACAACAAAAGTTAGAATTTCACTTGAGCATTTCATTTGTAACAATAAAGAAAAATCTAAATTTTACCGTTTATATAGGGATTTTACAAAGGGCAGGGCTCCTGGCAGATTTACAAGTACCAGCTGTGAACAGAACTTCACCCGACTGCTTCATTGATATTTCACAAAGCCAGGGTTGTCAAAATAAGCCGGCAACCAGCGCATTTCACCGGCTATTTTGAATACTGTGCCGGTTACTCCAAATGATAGTAGGTCAGTTTTGAGCATGATATTGGGA
This sequence comes from Platygyra sinensis, assembly GCA_019787425.1. Taxonomy (NCBI): domain Eukaryota; kingdom Metazoa; phylum Cnidaria; class Anthozoa; order Scleractinia; family Merulinidae; genus Platygyra; species Platygyra sinensis. The sequence goes on from JAHPZR010025015.1 coordinate 15,723, forward strand.
AAATAAAATGGAAATAGCCGCCTACTTTTTGGATGGAACCTCCTACTCAAAAACCTACTGACAACCCTGCAAAGCACTTTTTCTGTCTTTTTTACAACACTCTCTAACAGTCTTATAAAAAGTGAATGGTTTTGCTTGTTATAGGATGAATTATTTCCCTTGTATTGTGTTTTCTGTCTGATGTCATATCCTGATGCCCTCAAAATAAAACAAAAACATAACTCAAGATGCCAGGACTACAGTATTGATAAAAAAGTGCAAACTATGATCTTAATCAATCATGCACACATGTACAAAAGGAACTTGCAGACAAATGACGATCGATACCTTTCATTGATAACCTTGACTGATATCTTGATTGGTACTTGATTGAAATACAAATCGATACTCGTTTAACACTCAGTGGACAGTCTTGACCAACAGCCAGTTGATAGTCGGCTGAGTGTCAATAGAGTGTCGATCAAGTGTCAAACAAGGTGTTGATAGAGTGTCGATTAAGTATCGATCAAGGTGTCAATTAAAGGTATTGATTAAGGGTATCAATCGACACTTGACTGCAGATGCTGTTAACTTAAGTGTACTTGTTCCATCTTGATAACTACCTGCAGGAGTTTTTGATGGTAAGTTCGCTCGATCAGTTAATGGACCTCTGTAAAAGATGCACAAGTATATTGAATAATAATTTTAATTAGTTGTTTTCCACAGGTGCTATATGATTTTATAAATTAGGACTAAAAATAATTGTTTTTATAAAATTTGGAAAAAATTCACCCTCATATCGATACCATGGATTGAAATTGTGAGAAATAATAAGGGAAGAAGAAAATGAATGCAGTGGTTCATTTTACCTGACAGCCATATCCGATGCAGGTTGTAAAATTGATCTTGTCATTTCACTAACAAGTTTTGATGCCTAGAAATCAAAGCATATTACCAAAAACGAATTAGGGTAGCACTTTATTTTTTCATGCCAGATAACCTGTACCAAATGCCCCCCTAAATGTACCACAAATTAGGTAACATATGCAAAATTTATTGCAGATTTATAACTTGTGTTTTTACTTTCAGATAAGTGATATTTTCTTTATCATATTAAAAAGTTCTATCACACACCTCACTCAATGTAGTGTCATTCAACTCACCCCCCTGAGCTAAAAAAGAACAAGAGAGAAATTTAGTTAATACATGTATAACACATCATGGCTTGATGGTTCTAAGAATTGGCGAGGAGAGAACTGTTGAATCCAAATCAAAGTATCATTTTATAATAATTTAATGATATTTTTCTAATTCCCAGACCCCAGGCCAGATACAGTGGTTACATGTAGGTCAAGAGGAAGACAAAAGGGCAAGGTCTGGTGGAGCAAATGAATGTAATCTCATAACTATGTGAAGCAACTTTTTGCTCCCTTGGCAAAAAAAAAAAAAAAAAAAACTAGTGAAGATCTAACCTCAAGTTTTCGAACCAATTGATTTTTCAAACCGATTCCTGTTTCCCCAGATAGCTAAAAAGATCAGAATCCCACCATAATTTGCTATCTAACATTTCCTTTATGTTTCAAATTAAAACTTTTTCAAGTGTGAGAGTTACACCATGTATGTATTTACAACTGCTTGTTGAGAGTGTTAACTAAATTGAACAACAATAACAACAATTTAAAACAACAGGAAAAGCATTGTCAAACTCTTGAGTTTGCATTTGAGATTGGAGAGGGCAAAGAGAAATTGTTACAGGATTTTTTCTTGTCAGTTATGGTGTACATACCTAAATAATCATTCAGTTTCATCTTTCTTATGTGCTATTGAAATGTGAAAGAATGACAGAGATTTTATTAATTCTATCAAATTTACAATTGGTCAGAGGATGTACATTTATGTAATCATGTGAGTGCATAATTCATGAAACCATAGTAAGGATGCATGTAAATAACAACAACAACAACAACTTTATTTGATAAGTAGATCAAACTATATGGCAACTAATAAAGCTGATGTAGACCTGTAGACCATAGCTAATTCCTAACTTATTTCAGGGGTTTCAATAAAGTTTGAAGTAGGCAGCCAGTTTGAGAAGAGTAGGCGACGGTATTGACAAGGAGTCTCAAAGCCTCTTTTGCTATGGGGGTCTGGGGCATGCCCCCTCCCCCCCCCCCAGAAAAATCTGAAATCTGGAAGCTCTGAAACACTATTTCCAGCGTTCTGGGCATCAAATTGTGTATAAATACAAGTACAATTTCTTAGCACAATGAGGCGTGACCTAGATCTCGAAATTGAGGTAAAAAGTACATCCAAGCCCATCATTGAAATAAATTTTACTTTTGTTTGAAAGGATTGTTCTTTAATTACTTCAATTTAAGCAGAAAGTACCCGACGTCTCTGATCGAAGAAGCCAAAGCTCTTCGTCGGACGTCGGTGCTTATTGAAACCTACGTTATTTAAATAAAAAATAAATAAAACATAATTATAATGGTCAGTGATAATAAAAATAATTCCCGCTGTCATGATCATAATTAATGACCTATATAGTACAGATTGGTTAATTTCATGGACACGCAAACAACTAGCATGCCTATAGGCTCCTCAAATAACAGCACTGCAACTCAGTTATTGCAATGGTAATATCACTGATAGAGTTTGCAAGAAAAACTTTCAGTTGATTGCTCTGCCTACACTGCATCTGTGGTAACTCTCTTGTATTATCTGGGACAGACCAAATCTCCCAGTTTCCCATTTGAAGACAAGTGCTTATTTCAGTGGATTTTTGGCAGCTGTGGGTAAAATTTTGGAATATCTGACACATTTGTGAGGTTGAATCAGCAGAGCTCTACCTGTGATGTTTTCTTTAGCTTCAGTAAGGTAAATTAGGCGATCTCTCAAATATTTATGACTTTTTTAGGTTGGCATCTCTTGACACTGTAATTAATCAGTTTATTCAATTTTTCCATCCTCAACTTATTGCTGTCCCAATTTACTACCTATAGCTTCAGCTGAGGACAGGACTTTCTTACCATGGGAAGTTTGAGGATTTCTAATGAAAAGGCTCCTTTCACTTTGCAGATCATATCATAACCTCTTGCTCTCATCTTTTCTGTCCGTTCTTTAACTAAATAAAAAGAAAATAAAAAAAATACGTAATCAGCGGTCTTGTATGCGGAAGAGAGCTTTTTTTTGTAAATCAGCGGTCTTGTATGCGGAAGAGAGCTTTTTTTTTTGTAAGAAATGAATTGTGTCATACCCCTACTTTAATGAGGTGGGGTGGGGTGGGGGAAGGAGCAAGGCTTACATTTCCAGCTACAAAACTGTAGATCTATTACTACAAAATTTTATAATATGTATTAGTATAAATTTACCGTAGTCTATTGTGAATTCGTGAATTTGATTGGCTATATTACCATCGACTATCTGCTGATAGTCAACAGTTACGCATCAGTGCACATCGCACGTCACGTTTGATCCTGATGTAACATAATAAAACAGTTCTTTAATACGCGATACTTGACTTTTTTTTCTTTTATGCAATGACACTACGGTAAATTTATACTAAAACAATTAGACTTCTTGCCCTCGTTTTCTACGAGCGATAGTCAACTTGGCTGCACCTCATTGACTATCTGCTCGTAGAAAACTCGGGCTCGTAGTCTAATTGTTAAATAGTAACTGGACTGAGTGGAGTAATTTTCAAAATCAGACGAGCACGAAACGCGAGGCTGATTTGAAATTACAAGCACGATTACTCCCTGAATTGTACGGCACAAGGTCCAATTACTAATTAATCGTATCCGTAACAAACTTTGGAATTAAAAATGTCTTTTGGGAAGTGTTTTTGAGTGAAAACATCTGTAATGCTTTTCATAAATGTTGAAAACTGTGCAAAACATTGCAAAAAAGCCATTAAAGTGCGCATAATTGACATGTAAATCTTGTGGTATCCAGTTGCAGGTATCTAATTACAAAAAGTTCAAATTGGACACCTGTAATTGGACAACTATGTGATTGTGAGGTGATTATGTGACAAATAGGTGTGTGGAGAACCAATCATGATCACGAAATTTGTTGGCTAAACTACAGAATACAGTGCCATTTATTTGCATCTCATTGAATCACAAAGGTGCCTATTGTGTTATGCCTTGTTCTTCAAAAGCTTTTGACACATGTTAAATAGGTGGTCTGAAGTGGCCCTGCATTCTGTAGTTGTTATAGATACAATATTAATTAGTTTTATCACTAGGAAAAAATAAATCAGTTCATGATGCCAAGTTTTACCAGTCAAACTAGATTTTATGACTTTTGAAGTAGCCTGACAGTAACAGTTCACTCTGGTGCCCTCCCCGAAAGCAAAGTGACATAGGTTACTTGTGAAGGGGTGAACGAACCTATCAATAATCTTGATTAAACAAATAAAAGGAAAATGCTGATCAAAATGTATCAAAATATTGCTATATATCGAAATAAATACCAATAAATGTATCTGCAGGACTAAGTGCAAGATGAAAATTAGCATTTTGATAGCACTTAATATTAGATTTTTGACATTTTTCATGAGAAGGGCATAAGCTAAATCTTTCAGGGCTTTGTAAATATATATAAAGCTTATGCACGATCTTTATGTTTTGCAAAGCACCATGCCAGTTATCCCTGTTGATTCTTTTTACGTCTCTTCGGCTTCAGTGCATTCACACAAGAGACAAATAATCTACCAAACGAATATCCTTCTTTTAAAACTACGACAGAGTGGGGCGCGTTGAGCTATGATCTAAGCAGTACCTTGCATGTTTAAATCTTTCAGATAAACGTCCAACTTTGCTCTACGCTCATCGATGCTCATTGAAGTATCAAGATCACCTTCGGGGAGCATCGGTTTCTTCCGACTTGTTTGGTTCTTCCTCGTGTTTTTTCTCCGAGGCATCTTCCCTCTTTTGCGACCAGAAAAAGAACAACTGAAGTCCAAATAATGAACAACTAGGGTTACAAATAAAGAAGCCCGCCAACGCCGCCCGCCAATATATTCGCTTGATTGTTGAAAATTTTGAAAAAGTTGCGCCTCAATTTTTGTGCGAGCCCGCGCTACAGAGTGAATTTGCGAGGTTGCAAAGCTACATGTATTCTTCTCTTATGAAGCAGCCATTTTGCCCAAAGCTTGTAGTTTAGTTGATGCCACTTGCTCTTTAAAATGACTTTATTTCACTTTGGAAATTGCGTAGCCCTAGCGTACTTTCCTTACTTTATTGTTTACAAATGTTCTGGGTTGTAAGTGTGAAGGTTTTTGAGTATGATTTGCGTTAATTTCTCAGCTGATTCAATTTCGAGTCACATGCCCTCGCTTGTCTTTCTGTCTTTCTGTGTCAAACAGCAAATTTATTTGTTTTCTTTCTTTCTTTCTATTTCAGGTCCGAGTACAGTGCCTTTTGGAGATGTGTGAAAGCTGGGGCTGCGTATTTAGTGACTCAACTTTGTAAGGTAAAAGTTTCGTGGAGAACTTTGCTAAACTTGCTTTCTTGTCCCAAGCCAAGACACTCGCAGCTGTTTCTTCAGACTACAAAAGGATATTTTATACATTACACCGATATTCAGGAACTATCTGCAACACTCGATCGATCATTTTTTCAGTTGATAATGAGCGTTTGTTTAGATCATCATCATTATTGTTTTTAATAATATGCACTTTCAGGCCATGCATGTACATACATGTACGTACACTCTGTTTTACAGAGATTGTCTCACTCGCTCTAATTCATTATTCGAACATGATGTAGAACTAATCAGAAGTGGAGCTGTAGGCATTTTAGATAACTTTTGTGTGATTTTTAAATGATTGTGACAATGCTGGGATGTTGAAATTCAGTTGTGATGAACCTATACTGAGAGGTTTCTTTTAGACTGAAATGGCATGGAAAAAATTATCTTCCACTCCAAATTCATGTATCCATGGATAAATCAGCTTTGCTACAAAAATAAGTTTGTTTTTGTGGAAATGAAGTCACTGAAAATGATAGTTTCTTTATGTTGGTGAATTGAGAAAAAGTGCTGAATTATGTCTAGCCTGCATAGCTTTTAAGCAAGTTGTGCGAGCGAAAAAAAGTGGGGAAAGTGTGATAACTAACCCTAAAGTCGCAAGGAGCCTGGGAGAAAGACAATTGAGAAACCGCTTGCATGGATGTCCGGCATTTTTTGTTAGTCCAGTACGCTGGCGTACGGGCCATTGGATAAGAAAGCTAACATGTCAATCAAAATGTCCTAAGGGACACCTTCAAGGAACAACACTGATTACAATGCAGATCTTTGGCACGTAAGTAGGAAATCGCTCCTGAATATTGTTTTTGAATATCGTGAAATTGTCAACTGCCAAATATTACCAAGAAACAGCCGTAAGTAGTTTCTCTCGTAGGAGAGATGTGATGGTCATTTTCCCAACAGTCGTTCGCAAAAGCATGATTTTTACCGTGTTTAACTGTTTGCGCTCACCAAGCAAGAATTGTCGTCTACGAGAACTCAAAAATATTTTTGCTGAACTTCACAGCAATGGAATTGTCGTCTGATGTGTTATGTCTTTTTCTTGTTTGATGACTTCGATCTGATGGCGAAATGGTCATTGGCAATGGACGTTTGCATCTGCTTGAATCATCAGGAACTTCGTTTGCGGCTTGCCTTTCTTTCTGCAGGCTCGAGGAGATGAAATTATGAAGTATTACTTTATGTACACAGGCATGGCATGCACGATCAGATGACGTATCTGATCTTTCTATTTCTAGCCAGTTTCAGATTTCTGACAAAATGCAATTCTTCAGACTTAGAGACCTTGATAAGGTTTTGCATGGAAATGTTTAAATTCTCCAAAAATTATTTGATCTTGA
>JAHPZR010025016.1:0-12886 GCA_019787425.1 Platygyra sinensis
GCGGACAACAACAAAGTCTACAATTATTGTTTACATTTCTCTTGATTTCCTCCTTTGACAGTCATTTCCCTACACTGCAATCGAGCAAACACCACATTGGATTAGTTTTGTTTTGATTGCTGTAAGTTTCCTATTACAGTTCACAAAACTTGTCATTGAGTTGTCAAAAAGTGTAATGGGGGCAGCAATAAAAAATACAGGTCATCCAGGCAGGCAGTTCCTCGTAGCTTTGCCGCTCGTTTTCACGGCTTCGCCACTTCTTTTGCACTTCAATAATAGCTTAAACCACCAGGCTATGCAGGCTAAATTATATCTAGATCTTGAGAAATTTCACAATGCCTTGGATCATCAACAAGATCTATTGATATATGTACAGTGTGTACAGTGTATAGGCAGATAAGAAAGAACTGTACAGTTTTAGTAGCAGTGTTAGTAATAGTGCCACATATTTATTTAATTATTTTTATTTTTTTCAGATGTTGGTTTTAGCAACGTTCTTTCCCACTTCAGATGTTTCCCCAGGCTATATGGACTTTATAGGGGTAGGTTTTATCATTTCAAACTAATCTTTACAGAAAACTCATAAGATTCAAGGTTGATGGTAGTCAAACCCTGCTGTAGATCTTACTTTTGACTAGTGGGTTTTGTATAGATATTTCTGCCTGTTTTGACACAGAGAGGTGATGGTCAAAAATTATGGAAAGGAACTGATATATATGAGTATGAGTGTATTTAAGTAAATAGGTACACGCAGCATTTCTCTGATGAAGGGCTGTTGTTCAAAAACTCAGATTTTCAAACTCACTATATGATAGTGTTTATGATGTAAGAGGGTTTTCAATCTAGTGGCATACATTGTAAGTTTAATACCAAATGAATTAACTTATGAATAATACTACTTATCTATTACTACTTAAACAGTAGTAAAACCATAACCAACACTCAATTTCCAGTGTTTACTTCCCTTCTGATGAAGCACAACAATTACTTTAATAGAAATATATTTTTGGTAATAACTTTGTAGTTATATTTGTATTGAGTTCTAGTATAAATCTACTAGCGTTCTATCACGAATGCCGTTCTCTGATTGGCTACGCTACTCACTATCTATTCTGTGATAGATAGTGAGTAGCGTAACAGTGTGCACTTGTTAACAAAATGACGGCTGTTTCTTGGCGTTTTCGAATTGTTGAGAAGAGGATTTAGATTAAGTTTTGAACGACTAGTAGATTTATACTAAAACAATTACATTATTCGCTCTCAATTTCTATCACACAATAGTTGACTCGGGCTGTACCCTCGTCAACTATCACGCGATAGAAATCTTGAGCTCATAATCTATTATTGTTAAATAGAAGCACAAGTGGAAGTGTGTAATAACGAGAAATGCTGTGGGCACATGAGCCATTGGCGAGTGTTTCCATAGCTTTTTTGAGTTCTCCCAAACTTTCACGAGTGTTTCTATAACTCGACAGAAACATGGAGAACATGTTTTTTTATTTCCTTTAGAAGACACAAAAAAGGAAAACAAGTTGTTCACTTTGATCATCAAAATGTAAATTCTCTTTGTTTGCTCCATCATTGCGTCCACAGCTCTTGCTAGTTCTATGTTTTCATCGAGTTATAGTAACATGATTTTTAACCAATGAGAACGCATATTTTCTTAGGGCTGTTTTCTTATTAGCTTTACTGGTAAGACAAGGTTACTCTATAACTTCTTTCATGTGTGTTTGTGTTTTAGGAGTTTCTCAGATCCACAGTAGATTTAGCTGATCTTGTTGGCCTTCATTTAGTCATGACTAAAATTGCTGGCAAGGGTGAACTGAAGGTTTTAGTTGCTGGAGTTGGTAAGAAATCCTATAATATGCATTCCTTTTACAGAGCAGCTACTTTAACCAAGGTTGTCTGACACAATTTTCTACAACTTTAACAAAATAATAAAAATCATTGAGGTTAACAATAGTTTCAAAGAAATTGCCAATGTAATCATAGCCTGCATGGCAGGCGTCAAAGGGGAGGGAGAAGGCAAAAAAAAGGAGTGCGCGAAGTGCGTGAGTTTGCGTAAAAAAAAAAATGATAAAAAATGATAAAAAAAAGATAGTTTTGCAGGCTGACTCTCCTTTCTCCTTAACATGCCCAATCAGCCAATTTAGTCCAATAAACATTTCAGGCTTACTTTTGTTCTCTACTGAAAAACGCAAATTTGTTGGGTTTGGACTGATGCGAATGACCATTGGATCTTTCAGTGACAGCTTTGATTGTATTACTGAACATGTTTCTGAATCAGCAGTGCCAGTCAATGCAGCAAATGGAGTTCCTGTTATTACAATAACAAAATTACCTTCATAAATTAATGAAGCCTGCGTGGTAGGCCTTAGAAGGGGAGGGAAAGGGTGTCGGGTTTAATCATCCCATGCTTCGAGTGTAACTTCAATTTTTCCCCCTTTTCTCCCTTTCGGATGCCTACCATACAGACTATAAAGCTTGACGAGGGTTACAATGTTTATGATGCAGTGGTTTCAAAACAAGCCGGCGACCGCCGGAGTTCCGCAGGCTACTTGATTGTATGTCGCCGGCTACTCTGGTCGTAACAGTCTACTCGTGACAAATATCTGCAAATCTTTAAGACCGCATAGTAACTTCACACTCAATTTTGTAACAATAATACATACGCAAAAGGATGTAAGTGTTGTTCAAAAAAAACTCAAATCACAATTTACCTCTGAAATAGATATTAGAACGTTGAAAATGGCATTTCCGAGCTTCCAGATTTCAAAATTTTCTGGGGGAGCATGCCCCCAGACCCCCTTATTTCAAATTATCTCAAGAGCAAATTATCTCAAGATCATTATATATGAATATAATCTAAGACAAAGAGACATAAAAATCAAATTTGAAACTAAATGTAAGATTTCTGCACCACAGCGCCATGAATAATTATACATACAATGTTGGACTCTAATCAATGTTAAGGACCCTGTCATGCCTGACATGTCATACTTCAACATCATAGTATGAGAATGCTTACATAAATTTTAAATACATGTCAATGTGTTGCTAATTGGAGAACTCCTAGATTTTAAATGCTAAAAAAATACCTTTCTTTAAGAATGAGCGGAGAAGGGAAAGCTCGCCATAGGCTCCACGAAATGCCATAGTTGTTTCATATCCATGTTTCGTGCCCTTTGATTTTCTAGAAGAAATAGAAGTCCTATGTTCAATTTCAATTTCAAACAAAAGATTGCTCTCATGCAGCAAACACATTAAAATTAAAATGTTCAATTGCTCACCTTAAACCGGTCCATGTTTCAACTGTATGCGACTCATCCACAACACAAGCCACTAAACTGCTACTAAAAGCAGTGTTCTTCTTCAACGATTGAAGAAAACGCTTATCGGTGGCGCTTTCCGCTGATGCGTAGACAACATCAAATTTGCCTCCTTCGATGTCTTCTAGACTATCGAGCTTCTGAGCCAAATTGCAGGCAGTCAAATTCATGGCCTCTACTTCCATAATCTGGTCATTAATGATACTGACAAGGGGCGTTATGACTAATAAAGATGCAGAATTCCCTGCTCTTTTCGCGAGCAACACAAGAAGCTGAAAAATTAGACTCTTTCCATAGCCTGTAGGTAAAACGGCTAAAAGATCCTTTTTCTCGAACAACTGTCTGATCACCTTCTTTTGCTCTGCTTTTATGACAAATTTCATTCCATTTTCTTCCAAAGATCTTAGCGTTTCCCCAAGCAAATGTTCAAGCCGATCACTTGTGTTATCCGCCATGTTGAATGAATGAATGTGTAAAGACCGATGCTCCTGAATGACAGGTCGCTGACCAATCAGAACGACGGATTGAGTAATTCTTAAAATCTGACCAATCAGTATTTTTACGTCCGTCTGGTGGACGTAAAAAACCAAGAAAACAATAGCGTCCTTGCAGGCCTTCCTTCTCCCCTCCCAAAACTCCCTAGGGCCTCTCTACGGCCTTTCCCTCCCCTTGTACGGCCTGCCACGCAGGCTGATGTAATCAAGCTGCACATTACAGAAGCAACTGGTTTGTTATGATTTTAATAGTCTGACCATTTCCAAGTTCTCTTGTGCCTCTGTTTCAAAATCAGTCTAAGTGCAAAACCTTACTTATGAAAATGAGTTCTGCACACACTTTCATTTTGATGCAAATCAAAGTCATTTTCTATAAGAATGGTTTTGCAATCAATAAAAGCATCTCTTTTATTTTTTCTTTTATTTTAGGTTGGGCTACAGCAGAGCTTATCATGACCCGCCTTGTCCCTCTGTGGGTTGGAGCTAGAGGTGTTGAATTTGACTGGAAATACATACAGATGAGTTTTGATGCCAATGTTAGCCTTGTAAGTGACAGTCATTTTATAACAGGGACAAACTTGTGTATAACTCTGGGCAAAGTTTTATTTTGGCTTTTTGATAAAGATACGTGTATGTCTAATCATAAAAAGACATAATTTCCAGTAGTAGCCTTTTGAACTGAAATGGTACAGATCAAAGCCATTAGCACTGTTGTTGGAAATCAGCCCCTTGTGTATGGAAGACATAATTTTGTAACTCATGTCATCGTAGAGAAATGTCAATCATTTAGAATTCACATTCACTAACTGCATTGAAACTCAAAGAAACTGGGCTATTGCTATTTTCTTTTAGAAGGCTTCAGCTTTTTTCAAATGTGATAGACAGAGTTTCATTGAGATATCCAAACACTGAGAAGAGAGTTGAAAATACGATGCACAGCGGAATATTTTTGAGGCAATTCGAGGTGCTTGGATAGCCGATGCAACACTGTCTCGAGTGTTTGATATATCCTCTCATCGAAACAAAAGCTTAAGGAGTAAATGGAGAAGTAATTCATCAAAATCTATGCTAATTAAGACCGGGTATCCAAACCTTCTTACGGTTGTGACTTTCTGTTTTAACTTTATGAATTATTGATGAGTTCGAGAAGTCTTTTTCCTACAGGTATTTGTACTTTATCTGGATGTTGCTGAGCACTGACATTGTGTATTCTGTGTGTTTCAGGTTCAGCATATCTCTACAGCAGCCTTAGTTTGGCTGTGGAGCAGGACTGACCTGCAGAAATCTTTCTTACCAATAGTCATGGTCTTTATGGCTGTCACTTGCTACAGACCCCTCCTTATCGAGTGAGTACTAATTTTTTTTTAAAATAAATGTTACAACACTATCCTCTTATGTTCTTGTCCACTCTTTCTTAGCTTTTGTTTAAAAAGGGCTTCGTGAAAATACATGTTAGACATTTTGAAATACATTCTGAGATTCTTCATCATGTGCATGTAGTGTACAGTGATCACAATTATTATAATATTAAACTGATTTTCATGCTTATCTTCAGTTTGCCTATTTCACGTGTAGTGCGAGTTTTTTTTTTTTTTTTTTTTTTTAACCCCAAAGCTGAAGGACAAACAATATAAACAAAAAAAAAGCACCCAAAAGTTGCAAACTGAATTCTCAAACTCATAATAATTTATCAAGTAAAAACAAGAAAATCACAAGTGTGAAGGAGGTTTACATACATGTGTACCCGGTCTTAATTAGCATAGGTTTTGATGATTTTACTTCTCCGTTTACTCCTTAGTTTTGTTTCGATTGAGAAGATATATCAAACACTCGAGACAGCATTTCATCAGCTATCCAAACACCTTGAATTTTGTCAAAAATACTCCACTGCACATCATATTTTCAAACTCTCTTCTCGCATGTCTGGATTCTTGATGAAAACTGTCTCTCGTGTTTGATATATTGCATCAAAATTCTCACTATCCTGGGTTAGACTTAATCCAGTGGATGTTCTGTTCGTGGGACTGAGCTATAACATGAAACAATACAGTCATGTAACATTTGGAACTCTAGAGCAACTTGTTGTGCACCTTTGGTATTGCTCTCTGATGGGCACTTGTACCAGAAGCAGTCCCTCTTGCAAACTCTTATTGAAAGCATCTGTACATGAAGAATGAACTGCAACTTTCACTGCCATATCTTGAGGCTTACATATATGTACACAGTTCACACAAAGGTTCAATTTAATCAAAGACTTCATTCACCTTTTTAAGACCTACAGTACAGTATCAAAACCTGCATTTGCTTTTCCAAGGATTTTAGCTATATTCAAGAAATTTTCACCCCTGAAATTCAAGCCAGCTTTTTCAAAATAATAACCAGACTTGATAGATTGATAAATATTTCAATATTGTTCCTAAAACTGCTTTTCAGAGAATTCCAGGATCCATAAATAAGAAGCATGAGGTGTTGAGCTTATGTCATAGCAGCCTGTTTGCCAGTGGTTAATGTCAGATACAGCTGCAGAGCCAACAAGTCCAATGCAGGAAGTAAAGGTGGTTTTTAACAGCAGCAAAGCTCCAAGACTTTCTGAATACCCAGGTACATGGCTCAAGACTCTGCAAAAACAGAACAAGACACAGTAGTTGGAGTATTTGACGCTGTTTCTACATGTAACCTCCGTCCCCCCGAAGCACCTTGAGCAACATCCTTCTTTACCCGCCCCCATCCCACACAGAGACTATACACCAGGCTTCTTATTTATGGATCCCTGGAAATTCTCCTGAAAAGCCGTTTTAGGGAACAATATTGAAATATTTATCAATCTATCAAGTCTGGTTCATTATTTTGAAAAAGCTGGCTTGAATTTTCAGGGTGCAAAATTTCTTGAATATAGCTATAAAATCCTTGAAAAGCAACATGCAGGTTTTGATACTGTACTGTAGGTCTAAAAAGGTGAATGAAGTCTTTGAATTAAATTGAACCTTTGTGTGAACTGTGGACATATATGTAAGCCTCAAGATATTGGCCAGTGAAGTTCAGTTCATTCTTCATGTACAATGCTTTCAATAAGATTTGCAAGAGGGACTGCTCTGGTACAGTAGCCCATCAGAGAGCAAATACCAAAGGTGCACAACAAGTTGCTCTAGAGTTCCAAATGTTACATGACTGTATTGTGTTCATGTTATATGCTCAGTCCCACGAACCAAGAATCCACTGATTAGTCTAACCAGGAATTAGTGATGAATTTTGATGCACATATATCAAACACGAGAGACAGTTTCATCAAGAATCCAGACAGCGAGAAGAGAGTGAAAATATGATGTCAGTGGAGTATGTTTTGACAAAATTCAAGGTGTTTGGATAGCTGATGAAATGCTGTCTCGAGTGTTTGATATCATCCTTCTCAATCGAAACAAAAACTAAGGAGTAAACGGAGAAGTAAAATCATCAAAACCTATGCTAATTAAGACCGGGTACAAGTTCGAAACCTCCTTCACCCTTGTGATTTCTTTGTTTTTACTTGCTAAATTATTATGAGTTTGAGAATTCAAAGTTTGCCAACTTTTTGGTGTTGCTTTTTTTGGGTTTATATTGTTTTTGTCCTTCCCAAGCTTTGGGGGTTAAAAAAAAAAAAAAAAAAAAAAAAACTCGCACTACACGTGAAATAGGCAAACTGAAGATCAAGCAATGAAAGATCAGTTTATATTATAATCACATTGTGATCACTGTACCATACATGCACATGAGGAAGAATCTCAGAATGTATTTTCAAAATGTCTAACATGTATTTTCACGAAGCCCTTTTTAAACAAAGCTAAAGAAAGAGTGGACAAGAACATAAGAGGATAGTGTGTGTAACATTTATTTTAAAAAAAAAATTAGTACTCACTCGATAAGGAGGGGTCTGTAGCAAGTGACAGCCATAAAGACCATGACTATTGGTAAGAAAGATTTCTGCAGGTCAGTCCTGCTCCACAGCCAAACTAAGGCTGCTGTAGAGATATGCTGAACCTGAAACACACAGAATACACAATGTCAGTGCTCAGCAACATCCAGATAAAGTACAAATACCTGTAGGAAAAAGACTTCTCGAACCATCAATAATTCATAAAGTTAAAACAGAAAGTCACAACCGTAAGAAGGTTTGGATACCCGGTCTTAATTAGCATAGATTTTGATGAATTTACTTCTCCATTTACTCCTTAAGCTTTTGTTTCGATGAGAGGATATATCAAACACTCGAGACAGTGTTGCATCGGCTATCCAAGCACCTCGAATTGCCTCAAAAATATTCCGCTGTGCATCGTATTTTCAACTCTCTTCTCAGTGTTTGGATATCTCAATGAAACTCTGTCTATCACATTTGAAAAAAGCTGAAGCCTTCTAAAAGAAAATAGCAATAGCCCAGTTTCTTTGAGTTTCAATGCAAGTTAGTGAATGTGAATTCTAAATGATTGACATTTCTCTACGATGACATGAGTTACAAAATTATGTCTTCCATACACAAGGGGCTGATTTCCAACAACAGTGCTAATGGCTTTGATCTGTACCATTTCAGTTCAAAAGGCTACTACTGGAAATTATGTCTTTTTATGATTAGACATACACGTATCTTATCAAAAAGCCAAAATAAAACTTTGCCCAGAGTTATACACAAGTTTGTCCCTGTTATAAAATGACTGTCACTTACAAGGCTAACATTGGCATCAAAACTCATCTGTATGTATTTCCAGTCAAATTCAAACACCTCTAGCTCCAACCCACAGAGGGACAAGGCGGGTCATGATAAGCTCTGCTGTAGCCCAACCTAAAATAAAAGAAAAAATAAAAGAGATGCTTTTATTGATTGCAAAACCATTCTTATAGAAAATGACTTTGATTTGCATCAAAATGAAAGTGTGTGCAGAACTCATTTTCATAAGTAAGGTTTTGCACTTAGACTGATTTTGAAACAGAGGCACAAGAGAACTTGGAAATGGTCAGACTATTAAAATCATAACAAACCAGTTGCTTCTGTAATGTGCAGCTTGATTACATCAGCCTGCGTGGCAGGCCGTACAAGGGGAGGGAAAGGCCGTAGAGAGGCCCTAGGGAGTTTTGGGAGGGGAGAAGGAAGGCCTGCAAGGACGCTATTGTTTTCTTGGTTTTTTACGTCCACCAGACGGACGTAAAAATACTGATTGGTCAGATTTTAAGAATTACTCAATCCGTCGTTCTGATTGGTCAGCGACCTGTCATTCAGGAGCATCGGTCTTTACACATTCATTCATTCAACATGGCGGATAACACAAGTGATCGGCTTGAACATTTGCTTGGGGAAACGCTAAGATCTTTGGAAGAAAATGGAATGAAATTTGTCATAAAAGCAGAGCAAAAGAAGGTGATCAGACAGTTGTTCGAGAAAAAGGATCTTTTAGCCGTTTTACCTACAGGCTATGGAAAGAGTCTAATTTTTCAGCTTCTTGTGTTGCTCGCGAAAAGAGCAGGGAATTCTGCATCTTTATTAGTCATAACGCCCCTTGTCAGTATCATTAATGACCAGATTATGGAAGTAGAGGCCATGAATTTGACTGCCTGCAATTTGGCTCAGAAGCTCGATAGTCTAGAAGACATCGAAGGAGGCAAATTTGATGTTGTCTACGCATCAGCGGAAAGCGCCACCGATAAGCGTTTCTTCAATCGTTGAAGAAGAACACTGCTTTTAGTAGCAGTTTAGTGGCTTGTGTTGTGGATGAGTCGCATACAGTTGAAACATGGACCGGTTTAAGGTGAGCAATTGAACATTTTAATTTTAATGTGTTTGCTGCATGAGAGCAATCTTTTGTTTGAAATTGAAATTGAACATAGGACTTCTATTTCTTCTAGAAAATCAAAGGGCACGAAACATGGATATGAAACAACTATGGCATTTCGTGGAGCCTATGGCGAGCTTTCCCTTCTCCGCTCATTCTTAAAGAAAGGTATTTTTTTAGCATTTAAAATCTAGGAGTTCTCCAATTAGCAACACATTGACATGTATTTAAAATTTATGTAAGCATTCTCATACTATGATGTTGAAGTATGACATGTCAGGCATGACAGGGTCCTTAACATTGATTAGAGTCCAACATTGTATGTATAATTATTCATGGCGCTGTGGTGCAGAAATCTTACATTTAGTTTCAAATTTGATTTTTATGTCTCTTTGTCTTAGATTATATTCATATATAATGATCTTGAGATAATTTGCTCTTGAGATAATTTGAAATAAGGGGGGTCTGGGGGCATGCTCCCCCAGAAAATTTTGAAATCTGGAAGCTCGGAAATGCCATTTTCAACGTTCTAATATCTATTTCAGAGGTAAATTGTGATTTGAGTTTTTTTTGAACAACACTTACATCCTTTTGCGTATGTATTATTGTTACAAAATTGAGTGTGAAGTTACTATGCGGTCTTAAAGATTTGCAGATATTTGTCACGAGTAGACTGTTACGACCAGAGTAGCCGGCGACATACAATCAAGTAGCCTGCGGAACTCCGGCGGTCGCCGGCTTGTTTTGAAACCACTGCATCATAAACATTGTAACCCTCGTCAAGCTTTATAGTCTGTATGGTAGGCATCCGAAAGGGAGAAAAGGGGGAAAAATTGAAGTTACACTCGAAGCATGGGATGATTAAACCCGACACCCTTTCCCTCCCCTTCTAAGGCCTACCACGCAGGCTTCATTAATTTATGAAGGTAATTTTGTTATTGTAATAACAGGAACTCCATTTGCTGCATTGACTGGCACTGCTGATTCAGAAACATGTTCAGTAATACAATCAAAGCTGTCACTGAAAGATCCAATGGTCATTCGCATCAGTCCAAACCCAACAAATTTGCGTTTTTCAGTAGAGAACAAAAGTAAGCCTGAAATGTTTATTGGACTAAATTGGCTGATTGGGCATGTTAAGGAGAAAGGAGAGTCAGCCTGCAAAACTATCTTTTTTTTATCATTTTTTATCATTTTTTTTTTTTACGCAAACTCACGCACTTCGCGCACTCCTTTTTTTTGCCTTCTCCCTCCCCTTTGACGCCTGCCATGCAGGCTATGATTACATTGGCAATTTCTTTGAAACTATTGTTAACCTCAATGATTTTTATTATTTTGTTAAAGTTGTAGAAAATTGTGTCAGACAACCTTGGTTAAAGTAGCTGCTCTGTAAAAGGAATGCATATTATAGGATTTCTTACCAACTCCAGCAACTAAAACCTTCAGTTCACCCTTGCCAGCAATTTTAGTCATGACTAAATGAAGGCCAACAAGATCAGCTAAATCTACTGTGGATCTGAGAAACTCCTAAAACACAAACACACATGAAAGAAGTTATAGAGTAACCTTGTCTTACCAGTAAAGCTAATAAGAAAACAGCCCTAAGAAAATATGCGTTCTCATTGGTTAAAAATCATGTTACTATAACTCGATGAAAACATAGAACTAGCAAGAGCTGTGGACGCAATGATGGAGCAAACAAAGAGAATTTACATTTTGATGATCAAAGTGAACAACTTGTTTTCCTTTTTTGTGTCTTCTAAAGGAAATAAAAAAACATGTTCTCCATGTTTCTGTCGAGTTATAGAAACACTCGTGAAAGTTTGGGAGAACTCAAAAAAGCTATGGAAACACTCGCCAATGGCTCATGTGCCCACAGCATTTCTCGTTATTACACACTTCCACTTGTGCTTCTATTTAACAATAATAGATTATGAGCTCAAGATTTCTATCGCGTGATAGTTGACGAGGGTACAGCCCGAGTCAACTATTGTGTGATAGAAATTGAGAGCGAATAATGTAATTGTTTTAGTATAAATCTACTAGTCGTTCAAAACTTAATCTAAATCCTCTTCTCAACAATTCGAAAACGCCAAGAAACAGCCGTCATTTTGTTAACAAGTGCACACTGTTACGCTACTCACTATCTATCACAGAATAGATAGTGAGTAGCGTAGCCAATCAGAGAACGGCATTCGTGATAGAACGCTAGTAGATTTATACTAGAACTCAATACAAATATAACTACAAAGTTATTACCAAAAAATATATTTCTATTAAAGTAATTGTTGTGCTTCATCAGAAGGGAAGTAAACACTGGAAATTGAGTGTTGGTTATGGTTTTACTACTGTTTAAGTAGTAATAGATAAGTAGTATTATTCATAAGTTAATTCATTTGGTATTAAACTTACAATGTATGCCACTAGATTGAAAACCCTCTTACATCATAAACACTATCATATAGTGAGTTTGAAAATCTGAGTTTTTGAACAACAGCCCTTCATCAGAGAAATGCTGCGTGTACCTATTTACTTAAATACACTCATACTCATATATATCAGTTCCTTTCCATAATTTTTGACCATCACCTCTCTGTGTCAAAACAGGCAGAAATATCTATACAAAACCCACTAGTCAAAAGTAAGATCTACAGCAGGGTTTGACTACCATCAACCTTGAATCTTATGAGTTTTCTGTAAAGATTAGTTTGAAATGATAAAACCTACCCCTATAAAGTCCATATAGCCTGGGGAAACATCTGAAGTGGGAAAGAACGTTGCTAAAACCAACATCTGAAAAAAATAAAAATAATTAAATAAATATGTGGCACTATTACTAACACTGCTACTAAAACTGTACAGTTCTTTCTTATCTGCCTATACACTGTACACACTGTACATATATCAATAGATCTTGTTGATGATCCAAGGCATTGTGAAATTTCTCAAGATCTAGATATAATTTAGCCTGCATAGCCTGGTGGTTTAAGCTATTATTGAAGTGCAAAAGAAGTGGCGAAGCCGTGAAAACGAGCGGCAAAGCTACGAGGAACTGCCTGCCTGGATGACCTGTATTTTTTATTGCTGCCCCCATTACACTTTTTGACAACTCAATGACAAGTTTTGTGAACTGTAATAGGAAACTTACAGCAATCAAAACAAAACTAATCCAATGTGGTGTTTGCTCGATTGCAGTGTAGGGAAATGACTGTCAAAGGAGGAAATCAAGAGAAATGTAAACAATAATTGTAGACTTTGTTGTTGTCCG
>JAHPZR010025019.1:0-47829 GCA_019787425.1 Platygyra sinensis
TCTCGTTATTTTCTCGCTTGAATATGACATGTCAAAACATTGCGCAGGTGTTCGTTCAATTGGGGTGAATTAAATTTTAAAAATGGCTTCTTCGAATATTTTTTTTATTTAAAGCGTCTAAAATGATTATTTGCAATGTAGAATTCAGTCTCACTTTAATAGAACCTGTTGAGCATACATTCCCTTCTCTTTATCTTAGGCAAGGACATAGATGTTTTTTTTTTTGTTTACTTGTTTACGTCTCACATGTCTGAAATAAGAAATAAAAAAGCCAAAACGAATTTAAATTATCTGGTTGTGTTATGGCAGCAGAATGCTTTTAACCTCTCATTTTTCTGACGTACGTAAGTTAAACAGTTTTAGCATTTTGCTCTGAAACTCCACGAATTGATTTGATTTATTTGTTTGCTTCTCTAGGGTGGTAAGAAGCTTGTTGTTATATATAGTCAAGTTTGTTTAACAACCTTAAATTGGCATTGTCACGAGGATTTTGCTGTTTTAGGTCAATTCTGTGCTAAAATCATTACTTTAAGGCTTTAATCATAAACAGAAAGCTTCTGTAAAGCTATGACAAAGATATCAAATGAGTTTTATCAGAGAGGGCTAACGCTATTTGGCAACTTTATAAAAAGCTAGAAGGTGCCTTCACATCAATTTAATTCCAAAACTAATGGTCTAGTTTTGTTATCGAAGACTCTTTGAAGGTACTGAAACTGTTTCCTGTCGCCTGTCGCTAAGGATGGCATGGATGGAAATGGATTGAAATTTGAAAAGATCGGCCGAGTTTTGATGGCACGGGTTCCAAAAATCCCGGTCGAGAAATTTATTATAGTTAGCCGTCTCTGATAAAATTCATTTGCCGTCAAGTTTGGAGAAAACATGTTCGTCGCGAGGTGAAGCCGCCAGCTCCTAAGATATTTGGGCTGCGCTGCTGGCTTTTAGCCCAAACGATTTTATGATTCAAAACATAAAAAAAAACCACACATAGCATGAATGAAAAGCGCATTCAAGCAAGTTCAACGTCATCGTTCAATTTATCAATGCTAATTAGGCTGTGAGAGTATTTACGTAACGTGTACGCCGAGCACACGTTAACGTTAAAGTGGATTTTATCGGATGCACTAGTTACCGAAGTGACGTTCAGAGTTAGTTTACCACCCACGCTTTTCTTATAGACGATAAATATCTGTGATAGGTAATTGAGGATACATGCCTGTAATTGCGATAAATACTCGTAACGGGTAATTGAAAAAAAAAATGAGTTTTACAACAACAACAAAAAAAAACACGTGAGAGATTTTACAAGTGATAGACTTCTTTAAAAGGACTTCTTTGTTTAATATCCAGTTGCTCACATGAGAATTTTGCAATGGAATTGCTCAAAAGTGGAAAATTAATTACCACCGTGACAAGAAAAAATTGTAAGTTGACGCAGCTAATGTGCTCTTAGCAGAGTTTGGAAAACATTGCAGGTGCTGCATTCATTTAGCAAATAATGTTCTTAGAATGGGCTTTATTAAGTTGTTCGGCTGCACAAACTTCACCTAAATATTTCATGGAGTTTTGGCTTCTCTTCCTTCACTCTGCATCTTCTCATAAAAGGCCGCGAAATTTAATTTTCTCAGAAAAAATGTACTTCAAAAATGCTACTAAACAATGAAGAGAAAAAGAGAACAATTTAAAAGGGGCTCAGTCACGGTATTTTGGGTCAACCTGAGCAATGACAAAATTACCGTTAGATTGAAGGAGACCTGAAAATAATACTTTACAAAGATAGAAAAACATCAAAGAGATGATAGTAAACCATAAAGGAACAAGGATGGTTAAGGATGGAGAAGATTAACACGGATTGCAAACAACGAAGTTGAAAACTTTAGCTAAACTTTTCAAACCGTTCAACCGCTACTGAGCCCCTCTCAATTAATGGCGCTCATTTCTACCCTAATAACCAAGCGTTAATTTCATTAAAACAAAATTGTACGTCCTGCTCTATGTGACTTTCTTCAAAGGCTATGAATCTAATCAATAGAAAACATTACTCGTAAAAGTTCAAATGTGTTTTAAAAAATATAAATTTTTTTTTTAGGTTTCATTAGGTGTCACTTTTTGACAAATACTTATAGTTTTTAAGAGAGTATTTTTTATTTTTAAGTAAGACGGGGCCTGTAGACTAAATTTTGATAGATATCTGTTTTTTTTTTTTTCGATTCAAGATCGTCCTGCGACAAAAACGTCATTGTAAGAATGTTCAAAATGTTCAAAGAGAATATATTTCTCGCAACTCCACCAAAAATCACCGTTGCGCAACAAAAAAGTAAGCGTCTTGAAACTGCTAGTTAGTCCTGGAAGTCTGACGTTATTCTTTCGAAGACAAATAAGTTTCATAGAGGAAGACTTTCTAGATTAACGTAACAAACCTGACACAAGCCTTTATTGTCTTCTTCTTGAACTGGCTTCGTTAGCTCTTGTAAACAACTGACATCTGTTCGGCTCCCTTTGTGCTTAAAAGGTAAATGCTTTTTAATTATTAAAAAGGGAGAAAGACAGTGGCCATAAACAATTAATAATAATGAGAAAAGCACTATAATGGAGCAACTTTCGAAGGGAACCAGGGGACCAGGGAGCCCGGAGAAAAAACCCTTTGAACAAGGGGAGAACCAACTGCAAACTCAACCCAGACACTGGTGAGCGCAGTCTCACCCTGACTTAGCCATCCCTGCACGCCGGGTCAGCTGTTGTCAAAAACAGGTCATTTAGCTACCGCGAGTTGTCAGCGGTAGTTCGCATTAAAGCAATATGGCGTCCAGTGAAAATTTATCCCTGGAGCAAGCGTTGGAAACTAGAAAAACGGATTATAGCCTGGAATGTGTAATAAAACGGTCGGTGAACATGTTTTATCCTTTGAGACGGCATTTGGACGATTATTCTACTTCTAGTTTGGAAGCGGGCTTCTTTTTATAAAATGTCTTGAAAAGGAATGAGGCTCGAAGGAGCAATATGGATAAAGAGATACTGGGTTCTGTCCTGGTGTACAGGTTCACAAGGGATAACCATTTTCTTTCTTTGTTTAGGAGTCATTGGTTAGCTGTTGTGTATTGTTTGGTCCTTTGTAGTGGCTCTTGTAAACCAGTACACGAGGACAGAACCAGATATTGTCATTAAGACTAAAGTGAAGAAAACCTTTAGCGCAAATCAAATGAATTTTAGAGCAGAAGTGCTAGTGGATGACCATAAGCCTTTTACAAGTTGTTATGATCATAAACGAATGCAGGTGATTGCAACAAATCATTATGGATGCTGGAATAATTTTGGCATATTGTAGGTATTGACTGGTACACTTGCAAGAACTGACACTCCATAAATAAGATGTCGCTCTGTACTTTTAAGATAAATTGATTCTGTTTTCCTGTTATATACAAATTAAATGAGCAGGTGCATATATCAGGAGTGTTGTTTCAATAATGTGTCTACAAGTCTAAGGAGGATGAGTGAAGTGGCTATAGGGGTCAAGATTTCTCTCATCAAAATCTCTTCCCAGCTGGGGACCTAAAACTGGCTTAAATCAGGTGGAGTCCCCTCACTTTGAAACATGTTTCCCTTTTTGAGTAAACTACCAGTTCCAAATTTACGTGCAAAATTTTTGATAGTGAGACTGAAGATATAAAGTTCATTTTAACAGCTTATATAATTCCAACATGGACAACTTGATATAATTTCTAATGCTACTACACAATTTAAAATGCCAGTAAAATAAATTGATAAATACCAAGTCAATAAAAAGCCAATTAAATAGTATTTCTGAGTAAGTAATTCCTTGTATCAGATGCATGATTAAAGTGTGACTGCAATTTCTTCAAAAATCTTCAGGATTGTTCAATTCACACACAAGCTTCAGCCTGTGTTTCAAAACAAATAAACAGTGTTTACTTCAAAAGGTAAATAGATACTTTAACAATAACATGTCATTCTTATAAACATTGCCTTTATGTTCTGTGTTTATGTAAACTTTTCTTTATGTTTTGCAAAACAAATGTGAAAATTAGCTACACATCAATTTATACATCTATTTCTAAATGGAATGAGCAACTAATAAATATTTCAATGAGGTAATGCAATATATAAAATAGTGGATGACATGAATTTTGGGCTTTGTAAAATGTAGCCAAATACCAATTTCCATTGTAAAATACTTTTAAGAATTGGCACTGATACAAGGAATTACTTACTCAGAAATACTATTTAATTGGCTTTTTATTGACTTGGTATTTATCAATTTATTTTACTGGCATTTTAAATTGTGTAGTAGCATTAGAAATTATATCAAGTTGTCCATGTTGGAATTATATAAGCTGTTAAAATGAACTTTATATCTTCAGTCTCACTATCAAAAATTTTGCACGTAAATTTGGAACTGGTAGTTTACTCAAAAAGGGAAACATGTTTCAAAGTGAGGGGACTCCACCTGATTTAAGCCAGTTTTAGGTCCCCAGCTGGGAAGAGATTTTGATGAGAGAAATCTTGACCCCTATAGCCACTTCACTCATCCTCCTTAGACTTGTAGACACATTATTGAAACAACACTCCTGATATATGCACCTGCTCATTTAATTTGTATATAACAGGAAAACAGAATCAATTTATCTTAAAAGTACAGAGCGACATCTTATTTATGGAGTGTCAGTTCTTGCAAGTGTACCAGTCAATACCTACAATATGCCAAAATTATTCCAGCATCCATAATGATTTGTTGCAATCACCTGCATTCGTTTATGATCATAACAACTTGTAAAAGGCTTATGGTCATCCACTAGCACTTCTGCTCTAAAATTCATTTGATTTGCGCTAAAGGTTTTCTTCACTTTAGTCTTAATGACAATATCTGGTTCTGTCCTCGTGTACTGGTTTACAAGAGCCACTACAAAGGACCAAACAATACACAACAGCTAACCAATGACTCCTAAACAAAGAAAGAAAATGGTTATCCCTTGTGAACCTGTACACCAGGACAGAACCCAGTATCTCTTTATCCATATTGCTCCTTCGAGCCTCATTCCTTTTCAAGACATTTTATAAAAAGAAGCCCGCTTCCAAACTAGAAGTAGAATAATCGTCCAAATGCCGTCTCAAAGGATAAAACATGTTCACCGACCGTTTTATTACACATTCCAGGCTATAATCCGTTTTTCTAGTTTCCAACGCTTGCTCCAGGGATAAATTTTCACTGGACGCCATATTGCTTTAATGCGAACTACCGCTGACAACTCGCGGTAGCTAAATGACCTGTTTTTGACAACAGCTGACCCGGCGTGCAGGGATGGCTAAGTCAGGGTGAGACTGCGCTCACCAGTGTCTGGGTTGAGTTTGCAGTTGGTTCTCCCCTTGTTCAAAGGGTTTTTTCTCCGGGCTCCCTGGTCCCCTGGTTCCCTTCGAAAGTTGCTCCATTATAGTGCTTTTCTCATTATTATTAATTGTTTATGGCCACTGTCTTTCTCCCTTTTTAATAATTAAAAAGCATTTACCTTTTAAGCACAAAGGGAGCCGAACAGATGTCAGTTGTTTACAAGAGCTAACGAAGCCAGTTCAAGAAGAAGACAATAAAGGCTTGTGTCAGGTTTGTTACGTTAATCTAGAAAGTCTTCCTCTATGAAACTTATTTGTCTTCGAAAGAATAACGTCAGACTTCCAGGACTAACTAGCAGTTTCAAGACGCTTACTTTTTTGTTGCGCAACGGTGATTTTTGGTGGAGTTGCGAGAAATATATTCTCTTTGAACATTTTGAACATTCTTACAATGACGTTTTTGTCGCAGGACGATCTTGAATCGAAAAAAAAAAAACAGATATCTATCAAAATTTAGTCTACAGGCCCCGTCTTACTTAAAAATAAAAAATACTCTCTTAAAAACTATAAGTATTTGTCAAAAAGTGACACCTAATGAAACCTAAAAAAAAAATTTATATTTTTTTAAAACACATTTGAACTTTTACGAGTAATGTTTTCTATTGATTAGATTCATAGCCTTTGAAGAAAGTCACATAGAGCAGGACGTACAATTTTGTTTTAATGAAATTAACGCTTGGTTATTAGGGTAGAAATGAGCGCCATTAATTGAGAGGGGCTCAGTAGCGGTTGAACGGTTTGAAAAGTTTAGCTAAAGTTTTCAACTTCGTTGTTTGCAATCCGTGTTAATCTTCTCCATCCTTAACCATCCTTGTTCCTTTATGGTTTACTATCATCTCTTTGATGTTTTTCTATCTTTGTAAAGTATTATTTTCAGGTCTCCTTCAATCTAACGGTAATTTTGTCATTGCTCAGGTTGACCCAAAATACCGTGACTGAGCCCCTTTTAAATTGTTCTCTTTTTCTCTTCATTGTTTAGTAGCATTTTTGAAGTACATTTTTTCTGAGAAAATTAAATTTCGCGGCCTTTTATGAGAAGATGCAGAGTGAAGGAAGAGAAGCCAAAACTCCATGAAATATTTAGGTGAAGTTTGTGCAGCCGAACAACTTAATAAAGCCCATTCTAAGAACATTATTTGCTAAATGAATGCAGCACCTGCAATGTTTTCCAAACTCTGCTAAGAGCACATTAGCTGCGTCAACTTACAATTTTTTCTTGTCACGGTGGTAATTAATTTTCCACTTTTGAGCAATTCCATTGCAAAATTCTCATGTGAGCAACTGGATATTAAACAAAGAAGTCCTTTTAAAGAAGTCTATCACTTGTAAAATCTCTCACGTGTTTTTTTTTGTTGTTGTTGTAAAACTCATTTTTTTTTTCAATTACCCGTTACGAGTATTTATCGCAATTACAGGCATGTATCCTCAATTACCTATCACAGATATTTATCGTCTATAAGAAAAGCGTGGGTGGTAAACTAACTCTGAACGTCACTTCGGTAACTAGTGCATCCGATAAAATCCACTTTAACGTTAACGTGTGCTCGGCGTACACGTTACGTAAATACTCTCACAGCCTAATTAGCATTGATAAATTGAACGATGACGTTGAACTTGCTTGAATGCGCTTTTCATTCATGCTATGTGTGGTTTTTTTTTTATGTTTTGAATCATAAAATCGTTTGGGCTAAAAGCCAGCAGCGCAGCCCAAATATCTTAGGAGCTGGCGGCTTCACCTCGCGACGAACATGTTTTCTCCAAACTTGACGGCAAATGAATTTTATCAGAGACGGCTAACTATAATAAATTTCTCGACCGGGATTTTTGGAACCCGTGCCATCAAAACTCGGCCGATCTTTTCAAATTTCAATCCATTTCCATCCATGCCATCCTTAGCGACAGGCGACAGGAAACAGTTTCAGTACCTTCAAAGAGTCTTCGATAACAAAACTAGACCATTAGTTTTGGAATTAAATTGATGTGAAGGCACCTTCTAGCGTTTTATAAAGTTGCCAAATAGCGTTAGCCCTCTCTGATAAAACTCATTTGATATCTTTGTCATAGCTTTACAGAAGCTTTCTGTTTATGATTAAAGCCTTAAAGTAATGATTTTAGCACAGAATTGACCTAAAACAGCAAAATCCTCGTGACCATGCCAATTTAAGGTTGTTAAACAAACTTGACTATATATAACAACGAGCTTCTTACCACCCTAGAGAAGCAAACAAATAAATCAATTCAATTCGTGGAGTTTCAGAGCAAAATGCTAAAACTGTTTAACTTAGGTACGTCAGAAAAATGAGAGGTTAAAAGCATTCTGCTGCCATAACACAACCAGATAATTTAAATTCGTTTTGGCTTTTTTATTTCTTATTTCAGACATGTGAAACGTAAACAAGTAAACAAAAAAAAAAACATCTATGTCCTTGCCTAAGATAAAGAGAAGGGAATGTATGCTCAACAGGCTCTATTAAAGTGAGACCGAATTCTACATTGCAAATAATCATTTTAGACGCTTTAAATAAAAAAATATTCGAAGAAACCATTTTTAAAATTTAATTCACCCCAATTGAACGAACACCTGCGCAATGTTTTGACATGTCATTTTCAAGCGAGAAAATAACGAGAAAAAAAAAAAAAGTTAGTGAAATGACTTTGGTTATGAATATCCAAAGTACCGACATTGATTTCTATATCATTTACATTTCAGTTTTATTTAAGACTGATGTTAGATGGCCTTAGCTGGGTATCTCAATTTGTTTCTCTCAGAAGTGTTCAAAGGGAGTAGTTTAATTATGTTTCGTTAATTCATAAATTATTTGACCAAAATCCACAAAGAAGAGTAAATATTGATTTTATTTACACAGCAGTTATTGCTCTCTCTCTCTCAACATCCCATTTTTATTGATAGAAATATATAAGATGCCTGAAGTTTTTAAAACAGAGTTAGCAAAGATAAAGACCCATTCTACTACTTGGCAATTAAAAACAATAAATTTCGTCCAAATGCCCATTAAAAGCCTATATCTGATGCCGGGCAATAAGTTTACGGTGCATAGAAGAATTTCAAGGAGTCGAAGTTTAAAATGACGAAAATTTTGGAACATTTATTCAGTAACCTGGCTTCCAGTGAAGTTTCAAAGCGGTGTCATTCCAGTCTAGAAATTTTTAGGTTGAGTTCGCTGCAGCGCTAGAGTACGTGGTTGAGGCTTACTTAGCAACTTAAATAGTCAGCAAGCACTACTTTTTTCGCGGTCCGATAAACAACAGGATTTCGAATGCAATAGACAACAAACTGGATGAACATAGTGCACAACTTGTCACCTTGTCTGCACAAAGACTAACCTATGGTTCAATGCCATTAGAGCTCGCTGAAACTAGACCTAGATCCAATTTTCCCGATTCAAGAGTTGCTTTTTCCAAGGTACGAGCAGCTAAGCGCTAAACACCGACGAACCAACATTAATAGCTGGCAAAGGATATTTAATTTGCCGAAACCGCAGTTAAACAACACTTAACATACCTGTCAACACCATGCACAAATCACACAACCATACACTTTCGCGGCACTGATAAGACTATCTACAACCTCGCACAATCTTCTCACGTTGAGCATGAGCGAAATATCATCGAATAACTCGGAAAAACTCAGCCTATTAGCAAATAAACACCTCTGAACTTTTTTCTCACATTCGTCTCATGCAAGTTCCCAGATGTAGAGTCGCGCGCCGGCGGGGAACACATTAGAACTGATTTCCTACCGGAAAAAAAAAACTAAATCTTGGCCCGGGTCAACGTTCACATGCAAGTCTGCTCTCACCTAATTCATTTGACTCCTAAGAGCCTGTTCCCTGTTCTCAACCCTGCTCAGGGTCATGGATCCGTTTAGCCAAATGAAACGACAATATAACACGATATTAGACGATGCAGACTCTGCCAATCGTAATAACTACATGATGCTCTCTGGGAAACCTTTCTCAAGGTGACCAATACCTGAAAGTAAACTGCTAAACGGCACCGAAACTTGCTTTATGTGTGCACTGATTTCAAATAACTGTCACTTGCATTAAAGGGAGAATTGTGGGTAGGGACAAAACAACATAGGGCGGGCCAGCGCGGGTGGGGGAAGGCGGTAATTATGTCTACATCCACTGGTCAACAAATCGCTAACCAGAAAGCAAGCAAAAAAAGGAAAAAAACCGACATCAGCCGTGAACAACACAGTAAACAAGCTCATATTAGACAGGAGAAGTTGTGAAAAGTTACACAAAAAGTTTAGGTTTGCCGTCCCGGTTTTCATAACTTCAGGTATATAGGCAAGTGTTACTTAATAACGAAGAAACCACATATAAATGAGAAAGGTTTTAAAATTTATCAGGAGCTCTCCCGACTCCATGTCCCCCTTCAGGATAAAAAAACTGACATGACAAACATGTCCAGTCTCCGACTGGAGTCAAACCCATGACCTCCAAGCCGGATAAACCTGGCCTCTGAGCTGCGGGGAGACTTGTGGTGAGCTTATTTCTTTACCAAATTTATGTGCGCCAGTATTTGTAAATTTGGAGATAAACTTACGGATTGCAAAGAAACTGTTGCAATGTTTAAAAATTTTATCGGAGTATAAAACACGAGGCGTAGCCGAGTGTTTTCAGACCCGATAAAACACGTGCGGCGAGATTTTTGAACGGCTTCAAAAACATTCCACAAAAAGCGTATGTCTTGGGAGTCCGAACAAAGGCTCAAATTGTGAGGGGCAGATTTTAGCATACAAGAAAAACAGGCTATGCCTCATCAGTGTTCTTTATATAAAGAATCCTAACAAGGAGTGTTTTACCAGAATATAAAACTCATGCACGTGATGCTTTATCGGTGTTTTGATAGGCTTTTAGGGACATGAATTATTAATGAATTTGAAGGCTAAATAATTCCCTTTATGGAGAAAATTTTGCCTCAGACGGAAACGATTTGTCAGACGTTCTACTTTGATTTCAGTAAGTTTGCCACATTTTCAACAAGTGTGACCTAGTTTTTATATGGCGATGTGAGTTCAACGAGAATCTCCTCCAGTCTCTCTGACTGCGTCCTGATGTGTCGAAATGAATTCCGCTGTAAAAGTTTAAACTTCCGTCTGATGGATAAATCATGTGACTTAAATGATGGAGACAGATATACTCACCCAGAGGATTTTGGACCACAGGAAGAATCCGTGTATATGGACACAAGCTTAAAACACAAAAAGGTCAGAGGATATATAGGTTTATTAACCATATTAATTATAATAATAATATTAACAATAGTTATAATAAAAGGATTCGTTATGCACCCTATGTGGTTAACGCTTTAGATCTGTGCTCAAGATACCGTCTTTTTTTTAGGAGGGTGGTTTCAAGTCTTGCGCGGAAATACACAAGGAATTTCCTCAGACTGAAAGTGGTTACTACTGGGTAAATATTGGAAACAGAGAAGCCCAAGTTTATTGTGATATGACGAATTATGGTGAGTACATGTTATCATATTAGCTCCAGGTCGTAAGTGTAAGCTGTGTATAAACTTATCAGTGGGAATATCTCGCTTCTGCGGACAATATGTTGAGTGCCGTAGACGTTGAAACTTCACTGAAGACCTCCTGTCACTGTCGTAAGCGGTTTCTTCAACACCAATTTGCAGGGTAACAGTTAACAATGGATCTTATTAATTGCCAGGTGGCGGCTGGACTTTGGTTGTGAGTAATTAGTTCCAAGAATAACGATCATCTTCAAAGAAAAGCCAACAACTGCCTTAACTCAATACTGTGTGTACCTTTTGCTGAGAATGATATTACAGGCCGGAAACTAAGCGATGAGGACATACATAAACTGGCACAAACTGAAGGTAGATTAACATGGCTACACTGCATGTGAGAGACTGAAAAATATCTAAAACCGACAGCAAAGCAACCAACACCTAAAGCTCCTCCTCTCTAAGTGTAATGGAGTATCAAATTCCTATTGCAATTTTTTTTTTTTTTTTTTTACTGAATAAAAGCTGCTTCGCAAACATCACAAAGGATACAATTTCAGGAGGGGTTTAAAACAATGTTTTGACAGATTAGACTTAGGGCGCGTTCGTTTGGGATATTCCGGAATAAAGATATATTCCGGAATATATTCCGGCTATTCTGCTCCTGAGAGCAGAATAGCTGGAAGGGAAATCCAGGTATTCCGGAATGAGAATAGCTCCCATACAAACGCTTACTCGTATTATTCCAATTATTCTTATTCCGGATTGATCCCAAACGAACGTGCCCTTAGCATCTGACAGCCACTGTAAACCTCTAATATTGATATTTTCTAGGAACATTTAGAGTTGATAAGTTGGATACTCAAGTCATTGTGTTTTACCAGGTATGGAATGAAATGCGTTTTTGAATTAAAAGGAACTGTATTTAAACTTTGATCATATAACAGATTTCGTCTTTGTTGTACATTTAAGATACCGAGTGGATCCAAACAATTCAACTCTTCATGTGCCAGAGGAAAGTAAGTGCCTCGTTCGTTCGTTCGTTTGTTTGTTTGTCTGTTTGTGTGTTTTGTATCAGTATGTATAGTACACGTTTTAATATTTCTTGCTCGTAGATCTTTCTCGATTTTGATCTTTCCTTGTGTGAGTGAACCTTTTTTATAAGTTGCACCAAAAGGGAGACGAATACAGTAGTAGCAAACAAATCCTTCCGCCTGCAATAAAATGATTGCCTTGAAGGTTAAAGTGCGGGTCACATTTTCAGTTGTGAAGAGAAGTAAGCCTTTTGGAAAAAATCCAGTGAACAGAAACAGAGTAATTACCCTACGAAGACGCCTTATAAACTATGTTGATACTGATCCCGGTGTCGTAATTGCGTCATTTTAAACATTTTTAAAACTCTGGGCAAGAGCTTAGCTAGTGTAAGGTTAACTAAAGGGTTCGCGATCGATTCCCTTGACGTCCCTGTTTCAAAGAAATACTTTCTTCATTCATTTCAGTTGTCCACGCATCATCATGTCCCATTCTTATCCGTATAAGTGGGAGACTAACAACTGCACTACTACTGATGTGGGATATCACATTGCCAGAGGATGTCATAGGGGTAAGAAGGGATGATCACCTAATGGTCAGTGCATAATCCATTTTAATTCCTTTCAACTCAAGCTAAATGAAAACCGTAAGAGGTAAAGGAATTACTTAACCAATAATTGTATAGACATTACTGTAACGTTGTGCAGCACCTGTGGATAAATGGAGACTGTTCGGTTTTAATAGCCTCTGTAGTTATATAAGTCGATATAAAATTGGTATGCTCTAACACAGGCTTTTAAGCATACCAATTTTATATCACCTCTGGCAGGCGGTCTGGTTTAATGAATACAGGTGCAGTTAACTCTGCCGGAGCACTGGTCTGGTCACCGTGGTGATTTATTCTTGAGCCACAGCACTGAAAATAACACACTTTGCCATTACGATTCTCTTTAGTAAGGTGTGTGAACACGACATGACAGCAATTAATTAACTTTTTTGTTACCACAGTATCTATGTGACTTAATTGTTTTCTGATTTCAGTTTTTGATGGACGTGATGATGGGGAGTGTGGTGATGAGGACTACCCTAGGGTGTGGTATTCATCTGACTATAGTAAGTGAACAACTCGCCGGGCTACCGGATGGGAAATGAGAATGAACAAAAACGTGTTTTTAAAAGGAACTAGTTTTTGTGCAGCATTACAGAAATTAAGAATGCTAAACTTGCAGTCAGGGATGGACATCAGTAGTGTACCTTTCGAACTTTTTGTTTGTTACTGACTCTATTAAAGGTTAAAACAACGTTTACAGTTACTCATACAAAGACTTTTCGACCGACCAACTTCGGTTTTCGTCGGTTTACGAAAGATAACCGAAATCATTGGAGATCACTGAAATCTCTTTGCCAGCGTCATCTAACGGCTCACCTAGCCAACTGAAATTACTGTCTATCTAACTGTATAACCGTAGGTTAGATGGGCAGTATTTTCAGAGTCAAACAAAACATCGATGAAAGTATACTACTACAGAAATTAGTTTTATATAAAAGAAGAAAAACTAAATTCAGTCAAGATACCTATTTACGATAAGAGATATTTTCATCAGCATTTTGGTCGGCGCCAGTAAGTCAAAAAGGTTCTGAAACACTCTCTGGCTTCTTTCCGCACTACTGACAACTGGCAAAACATTCTTAAAATGTAAATCATGTGCGCAAGGTCTCGTGATCACGTCATTTACTAAAGCTAAAACTCGGGTATTTTACTATAAATTTGGACCTGAATATTTGGTTAAACGCAAAGAAAATACTGACACAATGGTTTTTTGGGAAGAGATAAATGAGGAGCCACTGGAAGTGTCAGCATCAGAGCGTAAATCCTTTCCCTTAGTTTTTAATTTCTGAAAAAAAAAGACCTCTAGGATATGAGGGAGTGGGAGGTCGCATTCACCCTAACCTCCATTCCCTTTGCATGCCTGCTGGTTAAATGTTTGGGAGTTTTGGGGCGTTTAAACTTCTCATCAATATCACCGTCGCTATTCTTCAGTCAATTATTAACTCACTGCATTATACATTAACTGACTGTCTCGAACTTTATCTGAAACAGTTGGAAGACGAGCCCTGTATGGTTATCCTTGTCCCGAATCACCTGAACATGATAGTCGTGGAATATATTATAACAGTGATGGGATGCTGTAACCAGTGTATGAAGTGGATGTGCCTTCAAGTCTACAAGAGTTTTCTTTCACAATAAATAAACGGAGGAAGCACGAGTACCTCAATATCAAATAACACGTAACCCTGTAGTCAATGTGCAAAATCTGGACTGGGAGTCAATTTATTTGTTACCTGGGTTTGGTACCCTTCACATTTCTCCGTAGGAAAGACGCATATTGAAACTCGTTTCCGTTTAATATTTAAACATTCAGAATGATATAATTATCTCTGTTGCTTGTGTAAAGCTATTAAACTTCAACTTTTTCTGAGAATGCCCGATCACAGAGGTTTTTTTTGGAGTAGTCCTCAACAATGTTTCGTCTCGGTTAATTCAATTCCAGCTTTATCACAAGTTTTAACTTTAAGCTGCATTAGTTTTTAGTTTTACCCATATTAATTAGTAGTGTTATCGTTGAGTAGAATAAAGGAAATTTATTTGACCAAAAGAAATGATTTTATGTAACTTGCGCAGTAATTAGACCCAGTACTCGGTTGCGGGAGTTTCTGTCATCCGCGAGATAGATATTGCTAAACGTGGTCCACCTTCTTATTTGTGCAGCATTCTCGGTAACTTAAACCTGTTAAAAAAGTTATGTTCTTATTGTTAATATATATATCGTTAGTATTGTAAGCAATTTTGCTTGTCATTGTTATTTGCAATTAATGCTAAGTAAGTTTAGTATTGTAAAAGTTTAAATAAAGTGTTGTATTGCAAAAAATAGGGAAGATTCATTCAGGAGCTGGTCATTACAAAGAGACGGGGGGGGGGGGGGGGGGAGGTGGGGTTGTGACGAACGCTGCATCACCGCATTATAGCTACATCTTTGATTTTTGGCATCCGTGTTATGGTTAACTGGCAGCTGTCAAATAAAGCTATCTGCTGACTAGTATCACATGAGCATATCGCGGGCTCAGGCTTAGAACTCATCGAGGTTGCGTGTTTCTTTTTAAACACGGAGCGCTCCTATAAAAGGCAAGGACACGCCCCCTTGAAACACTTTGTTGGCTTTCCTGTGCAATGGTGGAAAGCCACAATAACGGTCGCATACAATAGAAGTCGTGGAGAAATAGCGTTTTTTTTCGTCAAACCAACGTAGTCATTTACGTAGAATAATATAAGGTAAATAATACAAATACAGTGAAAATAAAACTTATATTAACACTTTAGATGATGGCTTTGGAAGACCAAAAACGATGAATTATCTTCGTCGTCGCTGCACGTGGAACATTCAAATTTCGCCGCTAACTAAAATAACAAAGCTGATGCCTGCGAGCTATCTGTTTCCATTTATCTCAGCATGCTGAGAACGAAGCGAAATCTCGTAAGAGGTGATATTTGTTAGCCCGTGAACACAGACGGATTTTGGTGGGATATTTAAAATTATTCAGGTTTATGGCGTTATGATGGTGCAAACAAAATGCAAATTGAGCAACACTGAGTTATTCCTCAAACTGTTCCATATTCAGAGCAAAGAAATTGGAAACAACAAGTACTACGAAGAAACAACAGAACTTGAAAAATGGCAATGCGAGATTTCGCCTGAATATTGGCGTTAGAAAGGAAAAGGGAGACTCAAGGCTGAATGCCACAAAACAACTGATTACGTTCGTCAAAGCGGTTGACTGAAGTTTAGCTGCAAGAGTACAACAGCAGCCAATGTTGACGTTACGGAATCTCTTTTAGACAACTGGCTGAAGAATAACCATATTACCGGAGATAAAATATATTACCTTCGCAGTCTGTTTGTATTTTTTTACGAATTTTAGTTTTCAAAATTTATTTCTCAACCGCAGAGAACCGGCAGAAAAACAGAATCCTGTGGCAACTCGCTAAAATTAGACTTGAGTGAATAAGCCAATCAAATGGGAGCATTGGCCGTCCGTTGGGATTTGTGATTGACAGGCTGAACACCTCAGCCTCGTTATATAGGATCGCTCCGTGTTTAATTAACAAATCGAATGTGGTTTAGCGTGGTGTATAGTCTTATCGACAACGACACGCGTCATCACAGTGGTCAAAATGTTGTGGACTCACGAGGCGCAGCCGAGTGAGTCCGCAACAAAGGAGTGTTTTTTTCAGAGCTTGACCAAGATCGTTCCTGACACAGAGAAAGAGCAAGCATTGTCTATAACTTTCTCGCAATCTGATTGGTTTATTAGCCACAATGAGCGTTTCTGATTGGCTATTACAACAAGCAAAAGGTACCACAAGAACTCTGAATCGCGCGAAACGACTGAAAGTTGACCTCACGAAAATACAACTTCAACTGTTCAGTTACTGGAAATATTCAAGGAGAATTATGATGGCTTTGCGGCAAAACGTACACATTGGCATTTGCAATGGTGCAGTCATGGAAGAAGCCATTTGGGAAGGCCAAAGCACTGGAGCTTGAGGCAGAGTACGAAATCGAACTCGAAGCTGGCGTAACTGGAACATGGATAGCTGCCGAACCCACTTCTTTAATTACTAACTAGAGCATTTGAGAGAATGTTGGAGCAGTTCTTCAACTGTTTTACGGATGGTCTTGAGTTATAACTTGATATGTTTTGCTCGTTAGCATGGCCCGAAATGGCCAAGATGTGGCGTGAAGGAACATTAACGTTTAACCATAGTGTGATGGCGGTTGCTCGCACCAAGTGGTTACTGTACGTCTGGGACAGTCCAGCGCCAAGGGAGATTTCCTTCATCATTGTTGCCAGCGTATTCACTCCGAGAGGGCTGTTCTCGTACCAGATCATATCCGCTTCTTTGGCTTTCGGAGACGGTCGTTGGAAAAACGCTGGCTGCAGCGGGTTGAGTTTCTGTACATATTTCAGCAGGCACCAGTACGAATCGCCGATCTCTCCTGTTGAGTACAGTCAAGTGAGGCTTTCGTGGCTGTTTTTTTTATCTGAAATTCCTCCTTGGTGGTTCTTTGTCTGGACACTGTGGACCATTTCAGCTTATTCGTGCCCCTCTGCATCTCTCAAGAACCTGAAGCTATCCGTTTTGAGCTGTCTTTGACTCTCGCATCCTCGCCGGCACCAGAACAAGGTTACAATAAACCAGACTGGGCGGAGAAGACCGGCGGGATCGTTGAAACTTAGAAATGGACTGCTTTTTAGCTTCTCTATGTCTTCCTTCTGAATGACAGGCTTGTATTTTACGTTTTCTTTTCCTTCTCTACGGTTCAACTTCAGCTTACACTCGAGCATTTTATTGGACTTCACAAACAAGGGGTTCTTCGTGATCTTCACCTCTCTTCCGTTGGCGGCGAGATGCCTTTCGAGAACATTTCGTATACCGAGAAGGGTCGACCTACTATATTCTTCTCCCTTTTTTATTCTGGCCTCCGCATAGAATCTTCTGAGGACGTTATCCAAGGATTCAAAGGTCATGGTTAACAAGTTAGAGGGCAGTCCCCGTTCACGGCACCACTCTGCGAGTACAAGGTAAACAAAAGCGAAGTTTCAAACTGTGTACGTACTACACTCAACTGGAAACTTTTTTTCAAAGATGTATTTACCTTCGATTGTAGCAACAATCCACTTTGTGTTTTTCTTCGACCCCTTCGCTTCTGCGCTACTCATGATTGTTGTTAGGTCCTCATCCGTAAACAATGCAAAACGAGCATTTTCGGGTTGTTTCAATGTTTGAGGCCGACATTCAGGTAGGTTCCTAACGCTTTCTTGCTCCTTTTCGCTAGTTTCCACGCAACTTATTATTTCTCCATCACTTATATCGTCGCCTATATTAGTTATATTATTGTCAGTTATAAAGTCGCTAAAAAAATCTAGATTAAAATTTGGGAACATTTTAGCGTCGTGCATGTAAGGCATTGCGTGGCACGTTGACGCGAGCAGCGTTGGTATGGACTCTTTTCGACAAGAGCAAATTAGCCAATCAGATTGCGAGATTAGCAGCAATTGTGGTAAAAATACCATTTTACAGTTCTCTGCTCGGTGACTCGGCCTTTGAATGGCAGCTAGGCTGGAGGTGACTTTGCTTTCGATTGGTACAGACCTCTCTGCTTTTGTCATGTAAATGAACCTAGCTACAATGGGCGACAAAAGTAGTTGAGACACTTTTAGGAAAAGACGATTTTCGATTCTTAAACATTTGTTCTATTTTATTTGCACCTAGCGTTAAATCTCTTATACCCCCGGCCCCCCAATTCAATGGTGTGTAGGTGTTGTGGTCTGTGCAATCGAAGAAATAGAAAAATCAACATTGTTGAGGGGGAAAGGGGGGGAATGTTTCCAAGACGCAGAAAAATCGAATTCTACTGCCAAGTGTCTCAACACTTTTGTCGCTCATTGTAGCTTTAAAACAACTTGATTTACAACAAAAGCAGTGACGCCTGTATCAAAACAAGGTCGCCTCTAGCCTCGCTGCCATGAAAGGCCAAGTCACTGAGCAAACAACTATAAAATGGTTTAATACATGCTCACAATGAATGAGTTCCCGGTAATCGGAAGTTATGTGCAAAGAACTCTGGGATCGTCAGGTGAAAACATTGCGATCAACAACAGTATCTGGGCAACTGCGCACCTACCCCTCCCCTAACCCAACATGTTATAATAAGTCAAAAAGTTAGTGCTACTGTTGGGTTATGGGAGGGCTAGGTGCGCAGTTGCCCAGATACTGATATTGATCCAAACATTATGATTCGCTAGAAGGAAGTGTATAGCGAAAAGTTATTTTAAATGGTTTGGGCAATGTTTATTCATGACAAATGTAAGTTTGAATAACTGTGAAATACGTAATTAAAATCTACTGATAAACTCCCTAACTTGTGTGAGGATTATGTAGTTATTTAGACTGGCATGTAAACAGTCTATTCACGGTTATTGTGAAATAAACATTGAAAAGAATATTAAAAATTTCAAAACACGCCTTATCTCGAAAGGCTATCCGAAGCAAACGGTAGAAAAGACCCTGTCAGAACACTCTCAGAAGTTAAATATACAGACCGAAAAGAAGCACAAAAAGGAAATGAGAAAGCACAAGACATGACAAGAAACTTCTACCCATAATCAGCACGGAAAAATACAAATACTCCGATTGATATTCAAAGAACCACCCTTTATCTGTTATGGAAACGAAAATCGTCTAAAGACGTGCTTGTAAAAGCCAACAACGGCTTGGAACAAAACAATGGCCACACAGCATCAGTGGCAGGGTCTGTCTGCTCATTTTCATCAACCCCGCACAACGCAAAGATTGCCACAGGGCTTATTTCCAATGTTATTTAGATTTAAAATAAGCCAAAAGAAGCCTGTACACAACTTAGCATGCTTTTCAGTCTGGGTTATTTCCTCTCGAATTATACCTAGGTTTCAAATATTTTCAGACCATGGCCCGATGTAAATTTCACAATAAGCCTCACGCAATCAAGGAGCTTATCGATCGGTACGTTTTTTCACATATTTCACGGTTATACAGACAAAGACTTACATTGCATAGTCAGAGTGGATTCATCGGTTTCTTTGATGCACCATGATCCAGACTGATCTTTGATCACTGATCGTGATTCAGATCACCACTAAGGAACATACCCCAAGAGATTATCAAGGTAACACAGCGAATCCTTCATACAGGTCTTATAGTAATCCTTTTCAAGTTATTTTAAGACACTGTACTCAGTTCTTCCGCAGATATTACTCGCGCGTTGCGTGGATGTTTCGGTGGAGGATATATATTTTTTTAATTAGAAGTATGGGAGCTTCGGCTCTCGGCATCTTTCAGTGCATTTCGAAACTTTACTAGGAGTTTAAATAATAAACTGATGTCCCCTTCACAAACAATAACAACTGAATGAACGGCAGAGAAATGTTTAGACAAAGGAGTGCAAACTAAACAAACGCCCAAACACAATAGCTATAGGCAACCGAACATACAGATGGTCGAAAGTGCAGGCAGACGCTCTGGGAAGCAGGGATGGCTCAGTCAGGGTGAGACTGCGCTCACCTCCCACCGGTGTCTGGGTTGAGTTTGCAGTTGGTTCTCCCCTTGTTCAAAGGGTTTTTCTCTGGGTGCCCTGGTATTTTTCCATACACAAAAGCAATATCTTCAAATTTCAATTCGACCAGGATAGAAGATCTGCTAAGACTGATGTGACTTCCTCTCCAAGTATTGTAAATTTATTTATTTTACTTAATAACCGAGGAATAGCTGAAAGAAAATCATTTCTAAAATTTAATTTATTCATTGAAGGAACACCTGTGTAGTGTTTTGACTTCCCATGTTTAAGCGAGGAAATGGAGAGAAAAATGAGTTGGTTTTATGTCATTTTTAGTTCCACTGTTTTTAGAAGTGTTACTTAGCCCTAGCTTGGTATTTTATTGTTTTTCAAGTAGACGTGTTTAAAGCAAGTATTTAAAACCAAATATGCGTTCATTGATTCATAGTTTAACTTAACTTCACAGAAAAGGCACTATTCGCTTTACGAAATTTTTTTTTCTCTCCCTCAGAGCTAAGTCCGCTGCCCGACTGATTTTATCAGTTCACTTGGTAGAAATACCTTGGATTACTATTTTTCTACGATCAGCTACCAGTAAGTTCCGTGTCTTTTCACATAACAGGCACTTATGTGCTGGACAATATGACAACTGACTGCCCGTATTATAGCTAGATAAAGGAGAAAGAGAGCGCTTCCACATATAATAGTGTCAACAATTAACAATGTCTTCGCTTTCGTGTCTACTTTCTTTTAGCTTTCCTTGCCTCGGTGACACAAGCTGGCCGAACGTCGCTGCATTATAGGGCTTTTCTCATTATTATCAATTGTTGATGGGCACTGTCTTCCTCCCTTTTTAATTATTAAAACCACACCTTTTAAGTACAAAGGGAGTCGAAAAGAGCCTGGTCAGCTGTTTACAAGAGCTAAGGAAGTCCGTTCAAGAAGAAGACACTCAAGGTTTGTATTAGTCTTGTTTAACGTTACGGAGACCTCCAGGACTAAATAGCTGTCTTAACACGCTTACTTTTTTGTTGCACAACGGAGAGTTTCGGCGGAGTTCAGTGGTTTGAACTATCTTAAGTTTAAGTCGCGTTTTTTAGAGGACGATATTGAATCGAGAAAAATCAGCTACCCATCAAAATTTGGGTTATAGGCCCTGTCTTACTTTTAAAAAAACTCTGTTAAAACAGTATAAGTATTTATTGAAAAAGGGACACCAAAAGAAACCAAAAAATAGTTGTCATAACACATTTTTGGACTATTACGCGTAATGTTTTCTATAGATTAGATTCACAGCCTTTGAAGAAAATAACATAGAGCAGGACGTATAATGTTGTTTTAATGAAAATGACGCTTGGTCAGTTAGGGTATCATGAGGTCCATTAACTTATGTGTTAAGAATACAGATTATGCTCATTTCCTCTACATTGTTTAGTAGCATTTTTTAAGTACATTTTCAAATTTCCCCTTTTAAGGGAAGATGCAGTGAAGGACGACGAGCCAAAATTTTATCAAATATTTAGCAGGTGAAGTTTGTGCAGCCGAACAACTTAATGAAGCCCATTCTAAGAACATTATTCGCTAAATGAATGCTGCACCCACAATGTTTTCCAAACTCTGCTAAAAGCACATTAGCTATGTCAACATACAGTTTTTTCCTTGTCGGGGGTAATTAATTCTCTACCTTTCCCATTGCAAAATTCTCATATGAATAATTGGATATATAACTAAGAAGT
The DNA here is from genome assembly GCA_019787425.1 of Platygyra sinensis. Lineage (NCBI taxonomy): Eukaryota > Metazoa > Cnidaria > Anthozoa > Scleractinia > Merulinidae > Platygyra > Platygyra sinensis. Next base: position 21,821 of record JAHPZR010025019.1, read on the forward strand.
CTTCAAGAAGTCCATCACTTGTAAAACCTCTCACGTGTTTCTTTTTGATGTAAAACTCAGAGTTGTTTTTAATTATCCATTACGAGTATTTATCGCTATTACGGGTAATTATCCTTAATTACCTATTGCAGATATTTATCCCGTATAAGGGAAGTGTGGTTGGTAAACTAGCTTTGAACGTCACTCCGATAATGTGTATTGGAGGAAACCCACAGTAATAAAATATTGTTTATATTGCCATTAACGTGTGCTCGGCGTAAACTTTACTGAAACACTCTTACAGCTCAATTAGCATTGATAAATTGAACGATGACGTTGATCTTGCTTGAAAGCACTTTTTATTCGTGTTATGGGTTTTCCTTTTATGTTTTCAATCATCAAATCGTTTTGGTTAAAAGCCAGTAGCGCAGAGCAAATATCTTAGGAGCTGGCGGCATCACCTCGCGACTTCACCCAAAACGGAAAACGCCAAAATATTGCGATAAACATTATACATGGCCAGAAATCGCGGTCATCGCGACGGCGCACGCGCGGGGTTTCCTAGAAATATGGCGGCCAAACGCTCAAAGGAAATGTATGGCAGAAATAAAACAAAATAAAATAGAGCAAGTTTTGGCTTACCGGGAACAAGTGCCGCGATCCGGTTGAGTTCTTGAAAGTTTCCTCTGCTATTCTGATTAGTTGCTTTTTATCAACAAAGGTTACTGGCCCTGCTTTTCATTGATGTTTGTTTTCGAAGATTGGCTCATACAATGCTCTATATTACGGAGGCTTGAATGGATCCCAAACAGATTTTGATCCGCCACAGCAGATTACATAAGCGGGATTTCCCAAGTGCCACGATCGCTTGAGGAAAAGCACCGTATGGTGTACTATTTGACCAATTTTGACCTTCGCTGCTGATTTCTTCGTCCTGCTATTAAATTGCCTTCAAAAACAGTTCAGAGAAGCGCAAACCAGGTCTACCGAAAGCAAAGATATCAAATGTCACGCGAGCGTCTCATCTGTGTTGATCCGAGATTCTTGGGCAAAAACTGGCATTTTTTTCAGCAAATTCCGGCATGTTTGGTATCAAAAGAAACCTAAGAAACCAAGCCTTCTATCGCTGTTGAAGGCTGGGGAGACAGATGACCACTGTCCTTTCAGTTAGCGCTAAAATTACAAGCTCATATATGACCACTTGGCGTGACAAACGTAACATTCGTTTTCGTTTGTCGTTTTGTACGACACTGTCATCCGCTCAAGAAATATGGGAAGATTTTGTGATGTGGAGAGAATTATTACCGGGTGAAAATGTGGCTCGGTAAGTCTTCTGAGTATTCTTTAATTCCCCGAAACAACAAGTAGTTACTGAATTGAAGTATTCTGTATGTTCAGTTATTGCATTTTCATCAGTTATTCAAATCTTCCTGTATAACTTGAAAGCCAGGTTGTTGCCCACTTTGGAAAACACGAAAATAGCAATTCGACGTACAGTGAAACCCCGATTTAACGAACCTCGATTTAACGAACCTCTATTTAACGAAGTCCTCGATATAACGAACGATATTCTACGTCCCGGCCAAAGTTGCAGTAAAATGTATGGAATAGAACCTCGATATAACGAACCTTGATATCTAACGAATTCTTCGATATAACGAACATAATCCGGAAGCCCAAAAGTAAAATCTACCTCGATATAACGAATTACACTCTCAACACGCGACAGAAGATAAATGCTGAACAGATCAACAGTCAACAAATCCTTTAATCCTTATGGTAAATATAAAGAGACAGCAACCTTTCAGTCAACGGCTTATTATATGTCATAGACATTGGAACTATAGTATTTTCACAGAAGTCATCTGTGTTACAAATTAATCATTAACTATGACCTCGATATAAAGAACATTTCGGTCGTTTGCCCTCAAATTCGTTATATCGAGGTTTTTCCGATATAACGAACCCTCGATTTAACGAACAAATTTGGCCGGTCCCCAGCGACTTCGTTAAATCGAGGTTCCACTGTTATCTATTGTCTATACAAGATGATGCAAATTCATTGGTTGCAATTGCAATGTGTAGTAAATAATTGTGATTGGTTTAGGCAAATCACACTATGGTCAATTAAACCTGAATCAAGCGCTGCTTGACGTGGAAGAAAAAAAAACCTATAGCGAAAAAGAATCAAACTGCGAAATATAAAAATCTTATACAAAATGCTACATTTTTTGGAATAAGAGCACCACTATGAGCCGAAAAACCACGAAAATTGTAGGAGATGAACGTGCCGCTCAGAAAACGTGTGGTTACGGTTTACATTCGATTCGAGCTTTAACTGAAAGGGACGTTAATGGCGGTGGAATGTTGTGCCCTCTGTGGTTGGTGATTCTCAATGCATTTGAGATAGTGTCCTGAGACACTTTCTAGCTGAGCTGAAAAACAGACGGCTTGGGCTGTAGTAAGCTATACTGTGCTCGCTGTCCCTGAAACGAACTGGAAAATTCTCTTCGCAAAGCAAGGTTATGTGTTCATTTTAAGAAGTGGTGTTGGGATCGGTTTCCTTCAGCACAGCAGTCTCTGTAAACAGCTATATTGAAATTTAGAAGAGTAATCAATACAATAGACCCTTCCCCAAAATGCCAGCCGAAAATTCAAATAAGTAAAAATTAGCTAATATTAAAAACTTATACCAGTACTAAAAAGAACACCTTTCCTTTAGTAACCCTGCAAAGTTTCAGCATTTCGGGTGTAACATCAGCTGAGAAAATGTAAGTTAAAAATTGAGAATTTTACAGACGTTTGTATGACTGGGGGTATGCATTATACCCCCAGTCATTCAATCGGCTGTAAATTTTTAAATTTTCAGCTTACATTTTCTCAGCGGATATTATACCTTAAATGCTGAGACTTTGCAGGGTTACTAAAGTAAAGATGTTCTTTCTAGTGCTGGCATACGTTTTTGATTTTTACTTATTTGAATTTTTGGCCGCCATTTTGGAGAAGGGTCTATTGGTGTCAAAAGCCATGGTTTGCTACCTTGAAGTAATTTTAAGACCAATTCTGTGTTTTGCTTTGTTTGACTACAAATTTTGTTCAAGATCACTTGTTTTATGTGATTTTCATGTTCCACAATATTTTTGTTTCCTTATTGTTTAGTTTCTTTTTGCGAGTCATAGCTCCTTTTAGAAGGAGGGGGATGTGATAGTTTACATGCGGTTTTATACATGCGCGCATGCGCATTGGATCTTGTGTGTAGAACTCGCTCGCTGCAATAAAAGTTGTTGTGTTTACTGCCTTGAATCTCGTTGAATCTCATTCATCCCGACGACTCGATATTACAACATAATGGGATGCTCCGCGTGAGTACCATACCTTATTTGTGATTTTCAAAGCGAATTTCAGTACCAAGCCGGTGCATATCCACCTCTTTGATGGACCTCAGTAAAACGAACCCATGGTGGAGCTAGCCGGATTACTGATTCCCCATATGGAGTGGTCCTCATAGGCTGTGCTTGTACCCAAAAGATCTCAATCGTGCCATCAAGCGCCCACATCACTGTTCTCAAACATTAGACGATGCACTCCCAAAGTTGAATGGAGACAGAAACTTCAGCATCGTTAATGCCCGTAGTGGATTTTGGAACATTAAACTCGATCTCGCCAACTCTTTGTACACAACCTTCAACTCACCCCATAGCAGATATAAATTGCTACGGCTTCCCTTCGGTCTCGTATGAGCCCAGGACATCTTTCAGACGAAAGTTGATGAGACCAAGGTTTCCCCGAAGTAACTGGCGTCGCTGATGACATCGTCACCTATGGTTGTGACCTCGCTGACGATGAGGCAAACCTGAAGGCAGTCATGGAACGTGCTCGTGTTAATGGTCTCCGTTTCAATACAGACAAATGCACAATAAGGTGTACAGAAATACCATTCTTTGGCCACATCATCAGCTCAAGCGGCCTCAGACCAGAACCACAGAAGGTGGAAGCTATCAGCAGCATGCACCCTTCCACGACTCTTGCAAACCTTTGTTGCTATGAAATAGTTTCTCAGCCGTTATCTGCCCAACCTAGCATCACACTCAGCCACCCTTTTTGACCTCACCAAGAGTAACAGTGAGTTCCAGTGGCAGCCCCAGCACCAGCAATCTGTAGACAAGATCAAGAAAGCCATCACATTAGCGAATTCATTACAATACTTAGACAGCACAAAGCCAGTGATTATGCAAGTTCATGCATCCTCACGTGGCCTTGGTGCAACCTTGCTACAAGGGCCCCATTGGATATAAAATGTGAATACAGAAGCAACATCTTGACAGATACAGAATCACACTATTCTAATATCTAGAGAGAAAAGCTAGCCGTAGTAGCTGGTATTGAGAAGTTCCACTACTATGTTATGGAAGAGGTGTCACTGTCGGAACAGACCACAAGCCTTTGGAGGCAATTTTCAAGAAACACCTTGCAGATTGAAACGGCCAAGGATTAAAAGCTTCTCTCACTTCGTTCAATCATCACCCAAGGATGGCCTTACACTATTTGAGATTGCCCTGTACACCGTCATGCATTCTGGTATTATCGCGACAAATTAACAGTTGCAGATGGAGTAGTCGTGAAGGGTACACGCATTCTTATTCAGAAGAGCCTACAGGCAGATATATTGCAGCAACTACACAATGCACACCAAGGAGCAGAAAAATGCAAGCTCCGTGCCATGGGTTCGGTGTTCTGGGTCAAATGCAAACCGCGAAATAGAGGAGATGGTCAAATCCTGCGCTCCGTGTCAGCATAATAAAAACATGAACTTAAAGGAGCCCCTCATACCTCATGATATCCAGCAGAAACTCTGGCACACACTTAGATGTGGCATATTCTTTTGGAACAACTCACCCTGTTTGCTGTTATCTGACTATTATCCCGCTTGCGCGAAAATTGAAAAACATGCGTTCAAACACTATAATAGCACATCTGAAATCCATAATTGAAGAGCATTGGATCCCAGATAAACTGAATGAAACCCAGTTTACTTCTGCATTGTTCCAAAAGTTCTGCAGCACTTATGGTTTCATCCATGTGACAAATAGTCCATACTATCTGCAAGACAATGGTTTCATCGAAAGAACCCTAGAGACTGTGAAGAACTTCCTCCAGGAGTGCAAAGAATCCGGAGCAGATCTTCATCGTGCCATGAGTATGCCTCCGCAGCACCCCACTTGACCACAACATTGCATCACCAGTAGAGCTCCTGAGCTCCAGGGTATACCAAGCTAACCTCTCTTCCATATCCAAACCTGGCCTGTCATTATCTGCAGATGGAGAGGTAAACACCAAGCCCCAAGCACAACAAGATCAGCAAAAATCACAAAACGACAAATCTTCCAAGCCCCTTCCTGCCATACCGACCCTGATGACCCAGTGCGTATACTTATTCCACATGACCACAAGTGGGAACCCGGTATTGTCAAGTGAAGTACGCAGGCCCCTTTGCTCATACGCTGTCACCATGACAAATAGCAGTGCCCTCAGGCAAAATCGCAATAATATTCGACCAACAGGAGAGAAAATGTACATCCAAAACAACAACCCCACTGACGGACCACTAACACCCCTTGAAGTCTGCAGTATTACGCCCAGCATAAGTAACAAGCATAAGTGAATATTGGAAATAGATCATAAACTATTAAGAATCCCAATTGGTGGGGAAGGCTGACCAGTTGGAAATTTAAACAACCCGGCAGGTCGAGGAGTTGAACTCGGGACGACGGAGAACAAATCCAGAAAGCAGAAGGGTTTGAACCCGGGATCTCCAGATTTCAAATCCATCACCCTAAATCACTCGGCCAAGCTGCGTTCCCTTAATTTAAATTATACCTAACATGCGGCCAACCAGCCAACTTATATCTACATGACAGTGACCAACTCGAAAACTCATTGGCTACTTTCGTCACTGTACACTACGAGATTTTGTGTCTTCTGGTTAATTTTATATCTGTATTCTTTTTGCATAATTGTATACCGTCTTATGTTAAGTTATGATCTATAAACAGTGTGCAACTTGAACTTATTGAACTCGATACCACTGATACTCTTACGGACGGGCGATTTAGGTTTATCAGTTTGTGGCGTACAAGGAAAATCAAAAGTTAATTCAATCCCAAAGATAAAAAAAACCCGGCATATATCAAACGTCATCTATCGTGCTGAGTGCATATGCTGCGAAACCAACATTAGAGAAACAGAAAGAAACTTCGCAGTACGAAAGGCAGAACACGAATTAAACAAGTCTCACAACTCAAAACAGTCCGTCACCTCGCAAAACATCCCACCCACGCATACACATTGAACATCGCACGCACCGAGAAAACCACCTTTCGCGAATGGAGGGCCTGCTAATTGCTAGCGAGGAACTAACCTTAAACAAACAGGTGGATTCTTTCATTGCAAAACTGTTCCCCTCGGTAATTACTTAATCGAACCAAACCAAGTTGTAAGTAAATTTCCACCATGTACCACTGATGATGACCGTTCGGTCGAAAATGCTTTGGTTTTGAAACTTTTAGAAAATTTTAGCTTTTCTATAATTAACCTCTTTAAATACTATGGTAATAAAACAATGGAGTTAATGTTCGTAAACATAAATCTATTTTGGGCCCGACTCAGACTCATTTAGGTTAGGCGAGAGTGAAAATGAGCTCTGAGAACGGCCCAAAACATATTTAATTTCAAGGACATAAATTCTGTTACTATTATTATCAGTTTGAAAGGCATAGAGAAAATAAAAACCGCAAATTGTCAACGAAACAGTCTGAACAATCACGCGAGTGTTTAGAAGTTGAATGGCTTTCAATTTCTCTTAGTGTAAAAATTCAATGCATCGAGCGAAACTGGCTAAAAATTATAAAACTTGCGATTTAAGTTCTCAAAAATTGTACAGGAGATGAAAGGAAAGTTCGATAGAGCTTATTTGTAAGTGTTGAAATTAACTTTACAATTGCTAAACTAACACTTTGGTTGAACTGAGTGCATTTGGCTTCAGGCTGCAAAACTTACATGCACTGGCCATGTAGCTACTTCACGTGGTATTTACATTAAAAGCTTCTCTGACGGAAACCGTACAACTAAGAATGTACGAACAAGCACCTGAGATTGTTTCATTATCTCTTTTCAGTGGTTTATCTCAGCGTATCATTGAAAAGTTATCAAAAGCAGATTCTGTTTACTCCCAGAAAATATAAGATCAATCTAATCCTAACACTTACCTATCGTTGCTTACGCATCTGTTTAGAATCCACTTTATTGCAGTCGACTCTATCTGAGCTGAAGAATTGTTTGCTTCAAAATGCTTATCCGAGAGGCATTATTAACTAGAACGTTAATATTGTATTGAACAAACATAAGGCCAAGCCTTCAGAACCTACTCTCACAGTTCCTAAGAAAAATGCAATCCTTGTTTTAGCTTATTTAGGTTTCCAAAGCGATGCAATTACACACCGAATGAAATCTTGTGTCAATAATTTTTATGGTTTCGTCAACCTCAGAGTTATTTTTCAGAACACTTGCAGAATTAAGTCTTTCTTTCGTTACAAACAGAAATCGAAGGTTAGCTACAAAGCTTTGGTCGTTATAGGTGGTGTTTATTTGACCGCGAGCCGATTGTCTTCATTCTTATTCTTAAAGCAATATCGGTAAGTGCACATTCAATATCAATCGTACAAACATGACCCATGACTCTAATCAGAATAAAATATGATTTTCGTTTAGTTGTCATACCATAAAGGCATATACCTTTAAAGGAGGTGTGTTAAATGGACGTTAGACTGGCCTCTGTCTATTTTGTCTCCACTCCACAACAAATAACAACACAGCATCGCTGAACCAAGTAAGTGTATTTGGGGACGGCTTGGCGAGAACCACCCCTATATAGAGTGACAAAGTATTGGGCAAAGGCGAGATAGATAGAAACTAATTGCTTGCATGGCTTTAAGCCCAAGGAATTTGGAAACAGAAAGTCTTCGATCCAGATCGTCATCAACATATATGTCTGTAGCTTGCACCGACTTCCAGCGACTTCCAGTGACCGTGTCGCTGAAACACTCTGTCGCTGACACCACTCAGTGTAAGCCGACATAGTCGCTCCACCGGAACGCATAGAGTGCGGCCCGCACTTGGAAGGGTCAGCCCCAGTGCCCTGCAAGTCACGCCTGAAAGCGTCTCTCATAGTGCTGTAACTAATAGGCTTATCAGGGGCTATCGACTCAAATAATCTTTTCTCTTGGAAATGGGTCTTGAAATCAGATCAGTGGAATCCAGAGGAATTTGAAATTTGGCAAGGTACTTTTTAAGGAGCTAGATAGGACACGCTCAAGTAGGGGGCTCAGAAATTTTCTACTTTTTCTTTTTTCCCCCAACAAAGCTGGTCGTTCTTACTTCTGAGGACTTAAATAACCATGAATACCCCATTCCTTCTTATCCTGGAGACATCGCCGAACCTAAAGAAGCCGGCAAATGACAAAATATACAAGGTACACTGTAAATCGAAAAGACCTGTTTTAGACCCAAAATTGGGGCCGTTTCGGTGAGTAAAATACAGTACTATTTTTGGGTCTAATTTAGCCCATGTGGAAAAGAGTTCTTTTGGCCCCAGTAGAGAGGGCAGAAATAGCCCTTTGTAAGGTAGTCGAAACGAATACACAAAAGAGCTATTTCGGAAAATGGGGAGTAGTTTTGGTTTTTGAGGGTGTTGAAATGGTGCGTTTTGATGGTTAAATTAGCCCTTCTCGAGCCGTTTTATGCCTTCAAAAAGGAACAAAATTGGCCCATATTTTGTGGCCAATTAAGCCCTATTTTATGTTCAAAAGAAATGTACTCTAAATGACTAAATTAGCACCACAATGTCTAAAACACATTCTTTTTAAGAGCTGTTTTATGCCTTAATTCTTTGAAATAGCCCCCTTACAGGGACTAAAATGAATATTAGCATTGTTTAAATTGGCCCCATTTGAGCCATTTCAAACCTGTATAAAGGGGAAACAATGGCCACAATGCGTGACTGATTCAGCCATACAATACCAAATCGACTACACTTGTCAAGCTGAATCGCCACCAGTGTTGTCTAAAGGACTCAATAGCGTCTAAAACAGCTATATTATAGGGCTAAAATCAACTACCACTTACCCTAGAATGGTTATAATTTTGTGGTTGATTTACACTTATCATAATACCCTAATCAGCTTAAATAAAAACAAAAAAGCTTTTATTGCCTATAAAGATATTTTATTCTCACACTAACGTTTCTGGTAAACTAAACAGAACGCAATGACTGTGGGTAAAACAGCTGTCGAAAAGCTCTATTCACTGCCAGCATTTCATAAGTTTCTTAGCAAAATTGCAATTTTATATATGCTAGAGTTTGAATCGGACCTATATATGAAACTTTCTTGACATATTACATCAGTTTCGTTAAATTCAGTAACTTACAATTGTGATTACAAATCAGGAAAGACGGTTTTGATACTTACAAAGTGTGGCCTCTGCCAATGCCCTTTATTGCCTACTCTAAGAAAGATAATATGTCTTTGCTGTCTTTCTCGTATACCATGATAAAGAGGAAGTATCATGGGGATTTTAATCTAACTAGCTGTAAATTGTGCTATAATAGCTTTACTTAGTTCAAAAATGCTACCAGAACACCAAGAAAGGGAAATCAACTGAAAATGTAACAAAGCATGATTTCTCACAGCACATTGATGGGGGAAAAATGTGAAAACTCGAAAAACATTATAGCCTAAGATTTTTCAAGTGATCCATTTTGAGTTAGTCACTCTATGGTCAAAGACACTCGGCAACAATTTTAATACTCTTGGAGGTTATTATAACAAAAGTGAGCTATTGCTTTCAGGTTCCTGTCACACGGTTTGTGGGTTTTGAAATCACCCCAAGTCTTGTGATACTTCACCTTTAAATATATAAAATGATCATCATTACGCTGTCCACAGTGCTCTGGTGTGGAATATTACACAACACTATTCTTTCACGCACGATATAAAGTTTGCCAATGTCAAACCCTTTTCCAAGTTGCACAAACAAGGCAGGGTCATCAACAACTGAAGCAGTTCCCTTTTAAATTGAAGTGATGCATTGACTGATTGATTGATCAAGTCGATATATTTACAAATCAGAAATGTCATTAAATAGGGTGTTAACACTCAGTAAAGTGTGGCCTCTGCCAATCCCCGTTAAAGCCTGCTCTAAGAAAGATAATATGGCTTTGCTGTCTTTATATACCATGTTAAATATATAAAATGATGACAGCAAAGCCACAATGCTGTCCACAATGCTCTGATGTGGAATACTACACAACACTGTTCCCTCGCACACTATATAGAGCTTGTCGAGATCAAACCCTTGTCCAATCCCAACAATTTGTGGTTGCACAAATAGGTTTATGTCTTGATCAACTGAAGCAGTTCTCTATAAAAAAAAAATACAAAAGATGAGTCACCTGACTCCATATAAATGACCAAATTAAACTAGATGTACATGTACTTGTAAAATACTTACATCTCTGTATAACATGATGATGAAATATTGAAAGCCAAGTATAGAGATACTGATGGCTGCTGAGTCAATGAGCTTTAGAGTAATAACTTTTTGTTTCAATAGTAAAACTCAATGACAGATGTTTCTGTTACTTATAGCCGCCATCTGGGTGGGCACCAACATGGCATCTCCGTACAAAGCTCTATAAATTTGGGTGAAACACTTTTCTAAACACGTGAATGAAAAACTACAGAAACCTAATTCTTGGCAAGGTTGTCTATATATCAATCATCTATCATATCATAGATTTTTTACTTTATTGAATGGTTATGATTTTTAGTTTTGATAGCATGACCAGTGAAAACCAGCAATACATTCTATGTATTGGCATCAGAAGAAGAAAGGAAAACCTTTTTTCATACAATTAGAATCATAAAACCAGTACCCAGAGCAAATATAGATGAGTCAGGTATGTCTATTTATTTTTGAAAGTATTGTCCAAGACCAAAACATGTAACATCATAAAGCAGACTTTAGACACTTACCGGGAGAATTGTAAACACTTCCTGTTGAGGTCCTTTTCCTTTCTGTTTCAGTATTTTGTTGATTAAAACCAACACTGTTTGATCTTTAATTTCTGTTTAAAACACAATTCAATTGATCAAGAATTGAATCCACAATTAAGACTCCCAAATACAAGAAGTTAAAATATACTAAGTTAGAATATTACCACAAACAATCATAAAAACTGTACTCACCCCCCTTTCCTGAAAATGAGCCCAGCAAATGTTATTTGCACAAAGTCCACCCTAAATTGACCCTCCTGAATATAGGCCCATGGACTGTTAGCATTAGCTGTTATCTTTAGTCATTGTTTTAGCTGTTTTTGTTAGTAGTGCGATCCATTTTAGAAATGCAAAGCTCCCTCCAAAAAACACCCTCCACAAATAAACCTTTAATTAGCCCACTGCTTATTATCTAAATTTGACAGTATGCTCTTTAAAAGATACTTACTTGAGATGATTGCAAGACCTGATTTCTCTGTAAACTCACTCAAACTGATCTCGTGAAAATCTAATCACACTAATATTATACCTCTTGTCCAATCAAGAAGGGACGGGAGCTTTGAAATCAGACTTCCAAGGGGCCCACATATAAGAGAGGGGTCTAAGTGCATAAGTAATGTAAAACGACTTAGTGGAGTCCAATTTCGCCTGCAATCATACGAGTGATAACAAAATTGGACGACTGCACAGTGGGAGGTCCATTGTCTTATCACTCGTATGATTACAAGACTGAATTGGATGATTCGAAGTCCTATTATCAATTAATCTTAAAAATTACAACTTCCAAGAAAAAGAAAAATAGCCAAGTAATGAAAAAGGTGAAAATTTGCATTAAAATATTGACAAAGGAATCGCAAACATTCTAAGGCTACCAACAAAAACACAAAAGCAAGTGCTCGTGCATGCAGCAAGTAATTACAACTTTGAATGCAATAAGTTGATTTACCACCATTTTCCTTGATACACAACTTCCGAAAACAAAACACCCGCTGAAACGTTTTCAAAATTTCCGTCATTCATACATGTTATCGACAGATCAGATCGAAATCCACCAATCACAGCCTGCTAGCATGACGTAAAGGAGGTCTGAAGGTCACACTATTGGCTGTGATTGGTGGATTTCGATCTGATTTGTCGATAACATGCAAGACTGACAGAAAATTTGGAAACGTTTCCTCGGGTGTTTTGCTTTCCAAAGTTGCGTATCAACAGAAACGGTGGTAAACTACATCTTTGAATGTGATTGGTTTATTGCAATGTTCAAGAACGATAACAAACTGTCCAATAACAAACTATCCCATAACAACTTGGTAAGCGAATTAGTGGAAAATACAAATGTAGGAGTATTGTAAACCAATCACAAGCAAGGAAATTGTAATTTTTATGATTAAAATGGAACTTAGCAGATATCAAAGTTAATATAAACTGGTACATCCAGAGCATGAACTTATATCCTTATATTGCAAAGAATATAATAATTATTTTTAGCTAATAGTAAGGTACAGTACTTCAGCTATCCCTCCTTTTACTTACAGTACCTGTAGGATTAATGTCCTCTTCAGTTAGAGCAGCTTTCATTTCATCAAGGTAGGAGCTCCATCCCTTCTTCTGTTCCGCATACTTTAAAATCTTTGGCCCCCAGGTTTTCTGAAATTTGCTCCTGATGTTTTGGGGAATGTCATCATCCCCAAAGATCTGGCACAGTTCTCCTTTCAACTGCAAATGAAATAAAATTCATAATCAATAGCAATACAAATCACAAATTACTTGGCCCAACTGATCAATAGAATTGATAATAAATTGATGAATTGTCATTGAATTACTACCAATCCTGTATTTCAGATTGGTTATCCAAGAAAATTTACTGGCATCTTCTTTTGGAATCTGGCATCGGAAAGACCTGGGAGTAAAGTGTGTGATATTTTAAAATTAAGGTCAACCACTGTTGGTTTGTCCCATTCATTTAGTCAGTCACTTACATGCACAAACTGTTGAAGTGATGGGTAGCTTTCCAACACCTCTCTTACTGAACAGGGGTTGTCTAGTATCTGTAACCTCCTTAGAGCAAATGTATGCTCTAGGAAGTTACGGTGGTACTTGACATCTTTTTTTCTTGAGAGCGAGGGCAATGTTTTTTCTAGATACTTCTTGAGCGTGTCAATTGTCTCCCCCTCTGGCAATGGTGGCTTTACTGACCAGGCATCTAAGGATAGTCTAGACCTCTTCCCAGGCTTTGCACCTTTCTGTTCTCCTTCATTTTCTCTTATTACGCGTTTTGGTCGCTGTAGTTTTTTCATGCGATTCATAATTTTAACTTCCAATGAACCCTAAGAATGTAAGCAAAAAATTGTGTTAAATCAATAAGGGCACCCTGGAACAAGCCCAAGGATTTAAAATTTCATCAGTAACACTTTTACAGTTTGGTGTCCAGTGATGGCAGGAACCAATCAGCAACAGAAAATGGTTGTGATGACAAACTTTTGGGCTTGATTTGAATGCAAATTAAAGAAAATGAAAACAGAATTGAGAATGGAGAAGGAAATGTATAAAACACTATATAAGCCTATATGTAGTATGTGGCATGTACATGCACCTTGGCCCGGCTAGTATGTTTACCCTGGCAGTTCATAAATGATGTTATGTCTCCATGTCAGTCTCAAAATCAGTAAAAAATCACCTCTTCCTGAAGGTTTTTTTTTTAAATTTTGGTTTATATCAGCTAATTCCTCTGCCATTTTAAATCCATCGTAGACTGCATTGCACATACTGTGCAATGCCTTTGTGATGTAATACAAGATGGTGGACAAGTGCCATCACATGAACAACGTTTTAGTGTCGTATATAATCGGATTACTAATCAAAAGAATTGCTCTACTTGGTAAGAATTGTAGCAGAAAGAGAAGAGGAAATAGATCAATGTTGACAGTGTTTTAATTCCACAAACAAGAGATCAGTTAGAATATTCTAAAAATAATTTCTCATATTATAAAATTAATAACAACATCATGGTTATCAAATAGGTGCTCGAGCTGATGAGAAAATTGACCTTTTTTGAGGCTCACTGTCATCTCAGGAAGCCCCCAACATGCAATGCATTTATCCGGTGTCACCCACACTTAGCTCAGATTGCTTGCAGGAGGAAATCTTGATTTTGCATCAATGTATGCTAGCAACATGTATACATATCTTTTATTATTTTTAAGCCGTTTTTGATTGTTTAATTTGCACCTCGGAAGCATAATAATGGAGAATTTTACACACAAGAATCTAGATCAAATTTCCTGGGCATATTTAATTCTATTTCTAGTTTACAGAAGTGTTACTACACACCCAGGTGCTTGAGGTGTCCAAGATTTTTTTATCTCCCATGCAGGGATAATTTTGTACAATGAGTTTAGATATCTGCACTCTCTCAGCCTTGGTGGGGTACCTGGTGTGAAACTGAAAGCAAATGTACAAAAATTAATGTTTCAAACGCGATGGTTGTGGTATATGTTTAAACGATCTGCAAGTGAGCTCAAGCTTAGTAGTAAATTATAAAACGGCGATGCAATCAATTGTCCCCTTATAGATGCAAGCAAGGGAATCGGCTGTCCACAAATGACTCTAGTGAAAATCATACTAAAAAATCGCACAGTGACTGAATTTCCGTTGAAAGCCTCCCGCCTAAAGATTTGACATGCGCGTTTTGGAACAGCGCTCTCAAAGATTTCTGGGACTGACGTACGTAATTTCCGTCCCTTTGGCGGGAAAACGAGAATCACAAGGTTATAAATGTTCTTACCTGATTTTCCTCGGTTTCTGCTTTGAGAAGTCTCTTGAATTTTGATCGTTCCTTGAAATCCGGGAAATAATAACGGCATTCTTTGTCATCCCCACATACTGCAACCATATCTTCTCCGTCAAGCAAATCATCTAAAAGAAAATGACTTATTGAACGACAGGAGCACGTGGCCTATAACATAGGCTTCAACTCCAGTTCAGTTATAAATGCGAAAGCATGCCGAATCAAGTACTCACTTACCTGATATCCTTCCGATGGTTGCTGTTGAAAATCTGTTCGCCGTCAACCATGACTTGACTTCATCTTTACAAAACGATTTGGCGAAGTTCTCCATCTTGACTGAGCGGTCACTACTATATAAATGAAGTACTGTATGCTTCCTTGATCATAAGCACGACGAGTGAAAAGTACTCGATTGTAAGAAAAGGCAGGGGAGATGCAGCCTTTATACCACACTGGACAAAAGGCAGGTTGTAGTACACAGTGGCACCAATGAGAGGTTTACGACTTAAGCTACCTTTGCTTCTATTGGACAGCCTATCGTGGCTGTCTGTCATTTCCCATGTATAGTTGAAAGCACCATTCAACATAACGACCTTGAATAACCTAATAGTTACTGTCAATTTGGTGCCCACATAACCCGGGTTGTTCCCTTATATGGGTATATGGGTATGTCCGGTGCCAAAAGTTTGAGCCATTGTGGTTTGAAATAGGGTGGGGGGGGGGGGGGGGGATTGGGGGGGGGTATTGGGTAGGTTCGTGGACTCTGGTATTGAATTGGGGATGTTTTTAGAAGAAAGCACTTCTTCATCATCACAATTAAGACCATCAACTGACATCGAGAACCGAACCGCGTCCTCATGTGTGTACTTTAGGAGTCTGAGCTAGGGTAAGGGTTTCAACAAACCCACCGAATTTTTCTGGGGGACCCCTTTCAAGGTCACATGTAAGGCAACATGAGAATAAAGATAACTTTGTGGTAGATTGTCTTAAGTTACTGTGGTTTTTTGTTAAATGTGTTTTAAGTATTTAGAGTGAATAAAACATTGTTGTAGTTGTTGTTTGATAGCCTTGTCCACAGTATGAACAGTATTGCAAAATGACCATCTGATCACGTTTCGCGGAAAACCTACCCCAGTAGCGAATTTGGCGCGAATCACCAAAAAGCGTTCGCAACTGGTTCTCCATGTCAGTCATTGGATGGCTTTTCAGGAAGTTCTATTTCTCGAGTTGTAATCACACGATGCAATAATGGGCCTTACGTGTCACATGTGTTTGAGTATTTTTACCAATTTATCGCTTCTTTTGAATCACTGGTTGCGAGTTCATGGTCAAGATCCTAATCTAAACATCTCGTGTGGCGTTGGGGGATGTGGACGGACTTATCGAAATTTTTTCGGGTATAGAAGCCATTTACAAAGAAACCACAATCAGCTGTGGAAAAATGCGTCGGAGATCACAGAACTAGGCGACTGGTTGAAGGACGTGGATCACGAAGAAGGCACTTCAGATAACTGTGACGGTGCAGCGACCAGTGGCGATAGTTTCGTAGCTAACGATGACGAAGAAGACAGAGATGGAGAGGGTGGGAATGATTCACACGGTGACGCAGATATTGAGGATGGAGCTGCTCAGTTGATATGTTCCAGAGCAGCTTACTTACTCAGGATAAAGGAAACCCACAATTTGACGCAAACAGCGTTAAATGATATTGTAGCAAATACGAAAATGCTGATTCAGGATGCTGTAAAGACGACATGCGAGACCGTGGTGAATAAACTAATAGAAACTACTGGAGAAAATTATTCCGAGCAAATCGGCTGGGAGGTGTTTACCGCTAATAATGCAAAGATCGCCAACCCGTTCCAGGGTATGGAAACAGAACGTGACCAGCGACAAACGTTCAAAGAATTATTTGGATTTGTGGTAAGTAACCATATATTTCTAACATCGCGTGAAAACCAAGAATTAATAATTCTTGGTTTTCACGCGATGTCAGAAAAAAGCAAAATTAAACGAATTTAGTCTTCTCTTTCATCAGGTAAAAGTCATTTTAAACATATATCTGCTGGCCTATTTTCAGCTCGATAGACTGCTTTGTTTGGAAAATAGAACAATATGAGGTTTTTTTTTTTCACAATGCGTGACTTCGGCATTGTTTCTGGGTAACATGTTACGTGCACGAAAACACCGATTCGCCCTATATTTTCAAGTTCTGAGTAACCAACATGTTGAGAGAAGTGCCTATGCGAACTTTTACAAAATTAACAGAGAGAAGAAACGTTTTGAGAGGGCCAAAGTAAACTTCAGATGTTTCCACTGGTTTCCGGCCGCCATGTTCAGATCATTGAGATTCAACATGGGCGTCTCCAGTATGATTTTCAGTGATACCCTTTGCTGGATAACTCGAGTTCGGAATATCGTACATCCCCGAAACTTTGGCACGCTGTTTATCTATTGCTCTTCTACGATATTTCAATTTCTTGACTCGGTTTATCGTATGGTAAGCGATTTTATTTTTCACTTGCGTGAAACTTTGCTTGATAAGCTTACTTGCGCGACGTGAAAACCACAAATATGAGCTTTTATAGGCTCATGTTACGAGCTTGGGGTATAGTTCGCGCCATTTCTTGCCAAACGCGCCAAGCGAGCCAGGCCCGTTTCAGGCTATTTGGCCAGCGGTTGTCAATAATAAGCTTACGAAAATATAAAGTTTACACTATTTTATTATCTGCACTTGGCTGGATTTGTTCCACTTCGCATACTTCTATCACGCATTCCCTGTTATTGTAAATAAATATCCACGAAATTCGCTCGCACGAACATACCAATTTGGCTTTTTGGATAATAAATCTCTTATTAGAAGTTTTGTTGTGCAGTGTCGCTGAGAATTTTTACTCGTTGTTTGTATTTTGACTCGCCCTACGCGCTCGTTAAAACACGGCACAACTCGTAAAAATACTCAGCGATACTACACCAAAACGTCTAATAAGATATATGTATTCTCTTTCACACAGGAACCTGTTAAGCGTGTTCTTGGAAACTATCATGGACACAGAAGGAGAGGGACGAAACGAGTTCGAGTGGAACTGTCTGATGAATGTATTGATGTTCCATTTCTGGCCAGCCTTGAACAGATGCTGAATGATTCATCCATCTTGGCACAGGTAAAAAATAATTTACCTAAGCAGTCATGCAGTAGCTCTAAGCTGTTGATGGGGGTTTGGCAGCAAGAAAATCAACAGAAAAATGCAGTTGTAAGAATACAGAGAAGGTTCAGTATT
The DNA here is from genome assembly GCA_019787425.1 of Platygyra sinensis. Lineage (NCBI taxonomy): Eukaryota > Metazoa > Cnidaria > Anthozoa > Scleractinia > Merulinidae > Platygyra > Platygyra sinensis. The sequence continues at coordinate 39,979 of JAHPZR010025019.1, forward strand.
AAAAGCCTGCATACTTTCATGTTAAGCAAAACATTTTTACAAAGATTGTAATACAAATGTATGTAGACCTTATTGTTTAAAGGGCAACAAATCAAATCATGACAGCAATCCATTTTGAAGAGAGAAACTGCTTTTTTATCTCTGTGTTGTGTACTATTTAAATACCAATGTACAGGACATTAAATAAAGTTTTTTGTCAACCTTAATGGTTTTTGAAGTCTGAAGTTACTTTTGCTGAGCACAATTTTGGCTAAATATTAATTTTATGGCAAAATTGCTGGGACTTCTCCAAGACATTTCTACTTTGCCTTCCTCCCTTTAGTGGGACCAGCTGCCTCTTTGTGTTTGTGTTTTTTTTTCTTTTTCATATTTCTGCCGGTTCTCTATAGTGCAGTGACTCACCATAATATTAATTGCATTGATCAATTGATATACAGGTGGAAAACACACATCAGAGAGTGGATGGCATTATTTCAGACTTTTGCGATGGTGATGTTTACAAAAATCATCCGCTTTTCTCAAGGGATCCAAGGGCAATTCAAATTTTGCTTTGTTACGATGACGTTGAAGTTGTAAATCCTCTAGGAAGTAAAACATCCAAACATAAGTTTGGTAAGATGACAGTTATTCTTTCAATTGCATTGTATGAATAAAATATATGAAATGATGTAAGTATTAATTAATTAGCACATGCTCTGATTAGCTGCCTACTTGCACAGTTGCACTGAGTTCCTTACTATGTCTCAGATATCTAACAGCACTTGCATTAATTTTATAAAAGTTTTACATACACTTATTATTTTAAGTATAGACATTAATACGTGAAATAGATGGTAAAAAGGCTAAGTAGTATTCGGGAGTTAACTGTGTGAACATGCGTTATTATTCAACCCAATCTCATTACAAATGAACTCCAACCCAACTCAGAACGTTAACTTGTCTTATTGAGCATGTGAACAATAAAATAAAGTGGAATCTTATTTTCTTACTTTAATGAGGTGTAAAGTTTAGTATTATATGTTAAATGAATCGGTTAATCTTGACCATTATACATGTATGTCTAATGTATGAATGCCTCCAGAGACAATTGCACAAAGAAAAGTCATCTTTTGGCACAAAGCAAGACCCCAGGAAAGTGCATTGGTTACATACTGTTTAGTACATTATTGTAACCTTGTCAACTTGTAATCTTGTCAACAGAACAAACAATAAAAAGCATGTCATGTGTTTAATTTATAGGAGTTTTCTACTATACACTGGGTAACATAGATCCATTGTACCGATCACAACTCAAGTGCATTCAAATAGTGTCAATTGCAAAACGACCAGTTATTAAGAAGTATGGAATCAATATCATTCTACAAGCATTTATGAATGATCTTTCGCAATTGGAGCAGGTATGTAGACAGTAATGGACAAATTAAGTTGTCTCTGTCAGATTATTCAGTGGTACACTCGTCAAGTTTGAACACATATAAAATCACTTCAACAATTAACTTCTTTTAGGTTTGGTAAATTAATAAAGACAATTTTTAAGATGAAATGAGATTTATAGAAATCAGTGTTACCATAGCAATACAATGACATCGTTGGCATTTTGGCATTTAAGTCAATTTTCTTGTTTTATTTTTTGCATAGCTTTTACCTTACTCCAATAAATGTCTCCAGGGGATATTTGACTCTGAATGGATGTATTTTTATAGAGCCTTTAAATAAAAGACCATTGACTAACAACAGTCTTTCCCGTAAAACCGTGAACTCCAGAAAAAATTTCTGGAGTGTTTATTCTTTTCCGACCAATCAGAGGCAAGATGAAACCTAAAAAGATACATGTAACCACCAAATCGCAGCATGGATTACTCGCGACTTGATTCGAAACAACGAGCTGGCTTTTTCTTCCATGACAAATTTTCAATTTTACTGTTTTTCAAACAATGAAATTGTTCTTTTTGTATTTCAGCTTATTTATATGCAAAGTTCAAAGGGTCATGCTAGTTGGCTGTGATTGGTGATTTTCGATCCGTAATTTTTTGTAGCCGAGAAGTCTTCAGCTGAAAACTTGTACCGTGTAAATTTTGACAATTTACACTCGCTTCTCGGTCTATTCTGAATTCGGTAGTTTGGTTTTTGAAGGTTAGTCATGGAAGAAAAGCCAGCTCTTTGTTTTGAATCAAGTTGTGTCTAATGCATGCTGCGGTTTGGCAGTTATCTTTTGTGGTTTCATCTTGCTTCTGACTGGTCGCGAAACAATAATCATTCCAGAAATTTTCTCTGATGTTCACGGTTTCACGGGAAAGACTGTTAAGGCAACCTGTGTTGCCAGAAGTTATATTGAAATATAACTTTAAAATAATTTAAATAAGCATACCTTTGCATAAATTTTTAGGGCTGCCATTGTTTTTAACAAGGATTAGAAATTGGAGGGAGTGATTACATTAAAAAGGCCATTTTAACAGAAAAAAAAAGTATTAAGAGTAAGTATACTACATGATTCTATATATTTTTGTTATTGTTTTCTGCTAAAGGATGGAGGGCACCAGTTTACTATAAATGGACAACTGAGATCATTTGCAGGCAGCATAGCGAATGAGTCTGGAGACAACCTGGGATCTCAAGAAGTCGGAGGTTTTAAGATTGGTCCTGCTGCAGCATTGAAATGTAGGGAATGTATGGGAAGTGCTGAAGACATCAAAACAATGGTATTAAAACTAAGTAATGTATGCTGATATTTAGGAAATTAATCTCATATAGAACTTGAAAATAATATTGTTAAATTAACCTGTTTTGAAACCCCAATAACCAACTACAAATACAGATCGAGAAACTTAGCTGCATCACTATTGTGAATTTGACGAGCATCAAGTGTGTGTATGGGTGTGTGTTTGTGTCTATGAGCATGAATGCACACATGTATGCATGTATGTTTGTTTGTATGTATGTCTGGATTTATGGAAACAGTGCTAAAGATTTTCACCCCTATCACCCTTATTTCATGTTGATTTCACTAAACTTTTAGGCCGCTTCCATGCCATGTAAATGCAGGGCAAAAAATAGAGAAAGGAGGAAGATAAATGGATAAAAGTAAGAAAAAAGGACTGACTTTCGTTTAAATTTTTATATCGATTCTTTAGCACCGTTTTCATAAATCCAGACATGTATATATGCATAAATTGGCTAAATAGATGGCAAGTTTTATATTGCTTGGAATGTTTTCATTTATTTACTGAATTTCAGACTTACTCCTTTTTTTAACAGAAAAATATAAAATGATAATTAGTAAGTAAATCTTCTGTTTTGCAGTTTAATGAAGATGATTTCCAGCTGAGAACTCGTGGAGGTTACAATAACAACTGCACAGCCATTGAGAATTCCGATGCTGACATCACTGGTGTTTATGGAATAAACCATCGATCCATTTTAAATCAGTCACGTTATTTCCATGTAATTGGAGGTCTTCCAGGTGATGCAATGCATGATGTTTTGGAGGGGGTCCTTCAGTATGAAACCAAGGAGTTTCTCAAGTATGCAATTAATGAGCAAAGTTACTTCTCATTAGAGCAACTTAATCAGTGGATTCAGCACTTCGACTTTGGATATGCTGATTCTTCAAATAGGCCATCACCTATTGCAGGTCAAACACTAAACTCTACAACAAACGCACTAAAACAGAAAGGTAATGTACTATATAATGATGATGATGATGATGATTATGATGGTGATGATGAGTATAGTGTCAAAATCCAAAAGTCCAATGGCGTTTTACAAAATGTAATATACAGATTTAGGCCAGCCTAAAAGCGTAACTCCTTGGCCGGGTTGTTCAGTGCCCTATTCAGCTAACCATGGGAGAGATAGAATTTTGCGTTGAGTTTTGTGGTGAGGTTTTCTGTTTCTTGTTTGACCTTCTGTTTTGAGTTTTATAATCACCATATACACAAAACAAAGCAGCAAAAAACGTTTGTATAGAAGAAAAAGTTATAAGTCACATAAATTTTAATCCTGGGCTGGCATTAATTGGTTTCCGAACAATCCTGCCCTGTTTTCAACAAGTTAACCAGACATGAGCCCACGATCCAATCGAAAAACCAGCACTTGGTCAGCGGTCAACTTCAAATAACACGCTACCTCGATGAATTGTAGACTTGAGCCCGCGATATGGTCATTTGATACTGGTCAGCAGATACCTTGTTTTGACAGGTGTCAATTAATCATAAAAGGGATGTTCAATATCAAAGAAGTACACAGTACATGTAAATCAAGACTGCATGTCTGTCAACCTATTATTTGGAGGATGGCCGCCATGTTGAGCGACTCCGCCGCCGTTGTGCGTACAATGTATGCGCCCATGAGCAATACCACTAGCCATGAAAACCATGAGAAAATCCATTCATGGTGTTCCTTTTCTTTCTTACATGGGTATGGGGCTCTGCTTGGCGGCCCTTTGGGCTGCCAGAGCTCTGCTAAGAAGAAAGATCAATCAAAGAAAAATATAGAAAATTAGATAACAGAATGAAAAGATAATTCTGTGCTCTGTCTCCTGCATAACAAGTTGTTTAAAATAATTCGTACACTCTATATAAACTCTATAATCATGTTATAGTTGTAAATAATGTAGGTTCTATTGATTTTAAACAAGTGTGATTTTGATATTGTGTCTCTGTCATAATATGGAAATATATAGTGAGTAAAAGAAAATCACAGTTGAATTGGTTTAAAAATATGAAGCAAAATTTATAATCTACAATGTAGCTCTTTGTGGTTTATGTTCTTAATAATATAAGCAATTAACTGTTGTTATTTTTTTCTGTGCTTTTTTAAGCTTCTCAAATGTGGTGCCTCGGGAGATTTCTTCCCTTGTTGGTTGGTGCTCATGTGCCACGTGAGGATGAAAAATGGCAACTTTACATCACACTGTTAGAAATTGTGGATGTGGTATTTTCACCAGCCATAACAGCCAATAAAGCAGCATTCCTCAAAGATCTCATTGAAGACCACCACATTCGATTTGTGCAGCTATATCCTGGGGCATCTGTTATCCCTAAAATGCACTACATGATTCACTACCCCAGAACTATGTTAAGGTATATGCTTCAGTTTCATGTAACATATAGGCATAACTAAGTTTTGGTTGTGAAACATCAGTTCTGTAATAATTTCGTGCAGTTAGGTATTTTTTACTTCCTTTTTGTTAGACTGGGACCAATGGTGCGTACATGGTGTATGAGATTTGAGGCTAAGCATGAAAGACTAAAACGACTTGCTTCAGTGATTGGGAATTTTACGAATATTCCATGGTCCTTGGCCAACCGACATCAACTACGGCAATGCTATGAGCTGACTTGCAGTAAGAATGGGCAGCCCTTCATTGAAAAACCAAAGGAAATAGGTCAAGGTACTTGCTAGTACTATTTTAATTGTTTCTTGTGCACTGTTAAGGGTCACTGTTAAATAAACAGTGTTTATAGAGTATACTGCAAAGTCTCTTTAATATAAACATTTTTTCTACCCAGTATCAATTCTCTATAATGTCAAAAATTATTTTAGGGATATTAACAAGGGAGCTCTTTGCTTGACTTCATTCAAAGTTATTAAGCTATCAGCTAATTCCTCAGGTAGTCTATAAAAGGGACACAATATAATTGGAAAGAAAATGCTCCTTTTGGCAGTATGTAGATTTTTTGGTAATCTAAAGTTAGTGTTGTTGCATATAGATTTACTCTGCATATCATTTAGTAGTAGTTTACATTGTTTTAGGCAGCATTTGCTGTGATTATTCCAATATCTAGCACATCTCCATGGCTTAATTGGTTGGTTATTTAGCCTAAATTTTACACCATTTCAATTGTTTCTTGTTAAGGGGACCAAAGAGATGCCCAAGCCACTGGTTACTTTCATCAGCTTCAAGAGAGGCTGGATTCAGTAAGAGAGGATGACATGATATACGAGTATGTGGTCTTAGAGCTTTTTGTAACTTTGCAGAAATAAATGTTTTACGATGTGAGATAGGAGATAGATCATCAAACATGCATGCTTGTGACTGACAGGAATAAAAACCTGACTGTATAACTCAGGCTGCAGTCAGAAGTCAACCAACTCTCTCAATTTTGGCAAAAGGCAGTATAATTTTCTAAGTTTACAGCAACCTTAGTGTCACGATATTATTTGAGAGGTACTATTGCCAAGAAGAACACGAGTTTGCACGGTAATGACAGTTTTGATTTTATTACTGTATTTCTTGAAATCAATATTTCTCTGTCAAAAGGATGGTCTCATTATATCAACCTGCATGTATTTTTGGAAGAATTTTGTTTTGTATAGTGGATCAGTGTTATGGCATTTATTTATACAGTATTTAAGATATGGTACTTTGGTCGGAATATGTTGAGTTGTTTAAACTAATTGAATGCATCTACTCTATTACAGGGCAAAGTGGTGCAGTATTCATGGTACCAAATACAAGATTGGTGCTGTTGTCCATACGGGATACACTGAACTGTTGCCAAAGTTCTCTGTTATCAAGAATATAACAGTGACCAACCCAAGAGATCTTGATAGATGTTTGTTCTTTGTTGTGAAGGACATTACAACCCTGGAGTATGACACTCACACCCATTCCTATATGGTTTCAAGGGTGGTGCAAGGGCCTCCAAGAGTTCTAAGGCACACTGAGCTAGTTACTTTCCGACCGATGAACATGTGCACTCCTATTGATATGGAGGGAGTGACATGTGTTTGTCCAAAGTATGACATTGATATTTACAATGAACAGCTATGAGTTTAATAGTTGGGACATTCATGTAGGGATTTAGTGGAAGGTCCAGAATGGAATTTGCAAACTGACTCGGTCATCCTTGTGTGTTACCTCATGTTTGTTGATTTTTCTGGAGCATCTAATTACAGACTCTTAACTCACCACTCTGTCTTGGAGAAAAAAATTCTTCAATAATTTTCACCACATTTTTTAATTTGTAATTATTGTAATTGTAATTTACCGACAAAATTATTTGATCATTTTTTCAAAGAAATGTATTTCAAATACAGTGCTATCATTTTTGGCATTATGTAATTGAAGTGACTACTACTACCTTGTTCTGAAATAAAGCTGATTAATTGACTGGTTGAGCGAGTGATAGATAGAAAGATAGATAGATAGATAGATAGATTGATTGATTGATTGATTGATTGATTGATTGATTGATTGATTAACTGGTTGCCTGACACAAAATTAAATACAAGTTACACAAAATACAAAAATAAAAGTTCAAAGAAGACTCGGTTTTCTCCCGGACACCTTTTGGTTTACATTACAATTCTGTAATTCAAAAGTCTCTATGAGTAGGAGCAAAATCTACACTTTATTGGGCCCATGTTGGCTAAAATGGAAATGGTTGTATCAGTTAGAAAGCCCGTTTACACGGCAGAAAAATCGGTTACGGACCTGTCAAAAAAGTAGTACGGACCGCATAATTTTAGCCATTTACATGGATGATATTTTATCACGGGTTGGACAAAAAGAGGCATTAGGACCAAGTTAGGAAGGTTGCGCTTACACTGCAGTTTTTGGGGGACCGGGCCAATTTCTTGCACTATTTTTTTTACTGCGCATGTCATTAGCGAAATCGTCACGCAAACTGACGTAAGAATAAAGAAACAGTACGGACCCGTGTTTTTTTTCTGGCTTCATGGCCATATACGTCTATGGCCCAAAACCAGAAAAAACACGGGTCCGTACCCACAAAACATGGTACAGATTGTTTACACGGGCAAAAATGTGAGGTCCGTACTCCTTTTTCGATGGGTCCGTACACATTTTTTCTGTTGTGTAAACGGGCTTAGAGTCAAAATGGCTCT
>JAHPZR010025020.1:0-12019 GCA_019787425.1 Platygyra sinensis
AAAGGTGGTTTTCTCGGTGCGCGCGATGTTCAATGTGTATGCGTGGGTGGGATGTTTTGCGAGGTGACGGACTGTTTCGAGTTGTGAGACTTGTTTAATTCGTGTTCTGCCTTTCGTCCTGCGAAGTTTCTTTCTGTTTCTCTAATGTTGGTTTCGCAGCATATGCACTCAGCACGATAGATGACGTTTGATATATGCCGGTTTTTTATCTTTGGGATTGAATAAACTTTTGATTTTCCTTGTACGCCACAAACTGATAAACCTAAATCGCCCGTCCGTACGAGTATTAGTGGTATCGAGTTCAATAAGTTCAAGTTGCACACTGTTTATAGATCATAACTTAACATAAGACGGTATACAATTATGTAAAAAGAATACAGATATAAAATTAACCAGAAGACACAAAATCTCGTAGTGTACAGTGACGAAAGTAGCCAATGAGTTTTCGAGTTGGTCACTGTCATGTAGATATAAGTTGGCTGGTTGGCCGCATGTTAGGTATAATTTAAATTAAGGGAACGCAGCTTCGCCGAGTGATTTAGGGTGCTGGATTTGAAATCTGTAGATCCCGGGTTCAAACCCTTCTGCTTTCTGGATTTGTTCTCCGTAGTCCCGAGTTCAGCTCCTCGACCGGCCGGGTTGTTTAAATTTCCAACTGGTCAGCCTCCCCCACCAATTGGGATTCTTAATAGTTTATGTTCTATTTCCAATATTCACTTATGCTTGTTACTTATGCTGGGCGTGGTACTGGAGACTTCATTCAGGGGTGTTAGTGGTCCGTCAGTGGGGTTGTTGTTTTGGATGTACATTTTCTCTCCTGTTGGTCGAATATTACTGCGATTTTGCCTGAGGGCACTGCTATTTGTCATGGTGACAGCGTATGAGCAAAGGGGCCTGCGTACTTCTCTTGACAATACCGGGTTCCCACTTGTGGTCATGTGGAATAAGTATACGCACTGGGTCATCAGGGTCGGTATGACAGGGAGGGGCTTGGAAGATTTGTCGTTTTGTGATTTTTACTGATCTTGTTGTGCTTGGAGCTTGGTGTTTACCTCTCCATCTGCAGATAATGACAGGCCAGGTTTGGATATGGAAGAGAGGTTAGCTTGGTATACCCTGGAGCTTAGGAGCTCTACTGGTGATGCAATGTTGTGGTCAAGTGGGGTGCTACGGAGGCATACTCAAGGCGCGATGAAGATCTGCTCCGGATTCTTTGCATTCCTGGAGGAAGTTCTTCACAGTCTCTAGGGTTCTTTCAATGAAACCATTGCCTTGCAGATAGTATGGACTATAATTGTCACATGGATGAAACCATAAGTGCTGCAGAACTTTTGGAATAATGCAGAAGTAAACTGGGTTTCATTGCCAGAGACAAGTTTATCTGGGATCCAATGCTCTTCAATTATGGATTTCAGATGTGCTATTATAGTGTTTGAACGGATGTTTTTCAATTTTCGCGCAAGCGGGAACTTGCTGTAATAGTCAGATAACAGCAAACAGGGTGAGTTGTTCCAAAAGAATATGCCACATCTAAGTGTGTGCCAGAGTTTCTGCTGGATATCATGAGGTATGAGGGGCTCCTTTAAGTTCATGTTTTTATTATGCTGACACGGAGCGCAGGATTTGACCATCTCTTCTATTTAGCGGTTTGCATTGACCCAGAACACCGAACCCATGGCACGGAGCTTGCATTTTTCTGCTCCTTGGTGTGCATTGTGTAGTTGCTGCAATATATCTGCCTGTAGGCTCTTCTGAATAAGAATGCGTGTACCCTTCAGGATTACTCCATCTGCAACTGTTAATTTGTCGCGATAATACCAGAATGCATGACGGTGTACGGGGCAATCTCAAATAGTGTAAGGCCATCCTTGGGTGATGATTGAACGAAGTGAGAGAAGCTTTTAATCCTCGGCCGTTTCAATCTGCAAGGTGTTTCTTGTGAATTGCCTCCAAAGGCTTGTGGTCTGTTCCGACAGTGACACCTCTTCCATAACATAGTAGTGGAACTTCTCAATAGAGACCTTAAGCACCACGACGGGAGCCACGACGACGGCATACCAGAAGCAAATCTTTTACTCCGGGCATGCGCAGAAACTGAATAACTGATTGCAATCCGCCGTCGTCCGCACGTTGACGACGCCACATTCACTGTTTTGACGTAGTGTCGACAACGTCGTAAATCATTGCAAAGTTTTTAGTCCTTTTCTTTCATTTATCGTTTTTTTTTTTCTTACGACACATAAAGAAGTACCTTTCTGGTGTTTGCTGTTAAAGTTTTTTGAGGAGAAATTCTCCAATGAACATCCCTGAAGCAGGAAAATGCGCTAGCACAAGCCGCTAGTCGGCAAATTCACAGAAAACCGCAAGCTCGAAGAAATCCACTCGGTAAGATCTATTACATTTGTAACTTCTGTGCTTTAGTTTTCACTGATCCAGTTTACAGTCAAACTAAGTGAAGTGTACCCCTCAAGATTGCACTAATGAACTGATTTTTTGAAACTTGAACCCGCTAGTCGTTTCAAGAATGCAATAATGAATTGATTATTCGAATATTGAACTCGCTCGTTCGATCCAAGAATACGGCTAACGGGTTCCGCTTTCGAAAAATCAATTCACTATTGCATTCTAGAAAAGACGAGTAGGTTTGAAACCTACAAGTCGCAACAGTGAATTGATTTTTCGAAAACGGAACCCCATTAGCGTTATTCTTGGATCGAGCGAGCGAGTTCAATATTCGAATAATCAATTCATTATTGCATTCCTGAAACGACTAGCGGGTTCAAGTTTCAAATAATCAGTTCATTCATGCAATCTTGAGGGGTACGCTTCACTTAGTGTGACTGTAATATGCGGTTTCGGAGATCAGGAGTGCCTCAGCGACAGAAGTCACAGAACGAAGAGCATTTTTCTCGACTTGAAATTCAGCTTTACAGTGTACAGGATCCATGGTTTCAAGGTCAAATTCTTCGTAGTGTTTATATATAGGCTGTGCTTGTACCCAAAAGATCTCAATCGTGCCATCAAGCGCCCACATCACTGTTCTCAAACATTAGACGATGCACTCCCAAAGTTGAATGGAGACAGAAACTTCAGCATCGTTAATGCCCGTAGTGGATTTTGGAACATTAAACTCGATCTCGCCAACTCTTTGTACACAACCTTCAACTCACCCCATAGCAGATATAAATTGCTACGGCTTCCCTTCGGTCTCGTATGAGCCCAGGACATCTTTCAGACGAAAGTTGATGAGACCAAGGTTTCCCCGAAGTAACTGGCGTCGCTGATGACATCGTCACCTATGGTTGTGACCTCGCTGACGATGAGGCAAACCTGAAGGCAGTCATGGAACGTGCTCGTGTTAATGGTCTCCGTTTCAATACAGACAAATGCACAATAAGGTGTACAGAAATACCATTCTTTGGCCACATCATCAGCTCAAGCGGCCTCAGACCAGAACCACAGAAGGTGGAAGCTATCAGCAGCATGCACCCTTCCACGACTCTTGCAAACCTTTGTTGCTATGAAATAGTTTCTCAGCCGTTATCTGCCCAACCTAGCATCACACTCAGCCACCCTTTTTGACCTCACCAAGAGTAACAGTGAGTTCCAGTGGCAGCCCCAGCACCAGCAATCTGTAGACAAGATCAAGAAAGCCATCACATTAGCGAATTCATTACAATACTTAGACAGCACAAAGCCAGTGATTATGCAAGTTCATGCATCCTCACGTGGCCTTGGTGCAACCTTGCTACAAGGGCCCCATTGGATATAAAATGTGAATACAGAAGCAACATCTTGACAGATACAGAATGACACTATTCTAATATCTAGAGAGAAATGCTAGCCGTAGTAGATGGTATTAGAGACCTTAAGCACCACGACGGGAGGTGGCGACGGGGACGGCACATCCGCGTAAAGGCTGAGGCGAGACCGGCGTCGCGTCTCACTCGCCTAAGCAATCCATGTTAAGCAACACTGCGACGGCAACTTAATCCCGCCAGTTTTCTGAAAAGATACCACTCCGAAAATACCTTGAAAACGAGGAAACAATAGACGATGAAGAATTCGTCCTTTGTATATTGAAGAAAAACGTTTCAAAGAACCCTAGCTTCCCCTATATATAAACACTACGAAGAATTTGACCTTGAAACCATGGATCCTGTACACTGTAAAGCTGAATTTCAAGTCGAGAAAAATGCTCTTCGTTCTGTGACTTCTGTCGCTGAGGCACTCCTGATCTCCGAAACCGCATATTACAGTCACACTAAGTGAAGCGTACCCCTCAAGATTGCATGAATGAACTGATTATTTGAAACTTGAACCCGCTAGTCGTTTCAGGAATGCAATAATGAATTGATTATTCGAATATTGAACTCGCTCGCTCGATCCAAGAATAACGCTAATGGGGTTCCGTTTTCGAAAAATCAATTCACTGTTGCGACTTGTAGGTTTCAAACCTACTCGTCTTTTCTAGAATGCAATAGTGAATTGATTTTTCGAAAGCGGAACCCGTTAGCCGTATTCTTGGATCGAACGAGCGAGTTCAATATTCGAATAATCAATTCATTATTGCATTCTTGAAACGACTAGCGGGTTCAAGTTTCAAAAAATCAGTTCATTAGTGCAATCTTGAGGGGTACACTTCACTTAGTTTGACTGTAAACTGGATCAGTGAAAACTAAAGCACAGAAGTTACAAATGTAATAGATCTTACCGAGTGGATTTCTTCGAGCTTGCGGTTTTCTGTGAATTTGCCGACTAGCGGCTTGTGCTAGCGCATTTTCCTGCTTCAGGGATGTTCATTGGAGAATTTCTCCTCAAAAAACTTTAACAGCAAACACCAGAAAGGTACTTCTTTATGTGTCGTAAGAAAAAAAAAAACGATAAATGAAAGAAAAGGACTAAAAACTTTGCAATGATTTACGACGTTGTCGACACTACGTCAAAACAGTGAATGTGGCGTCGTCAACGTGCGGACGACGGCGGATTGCAATCAGTTATTCAGTTTCTGCGCATGCCCGGAGTAAAAGATTTGCTTCTGGTATGCCGTCGTCGTGGCTCCCGTCGTGGTGCTTAAGGTCTCTATTGAGAAGTTCCACTACTATGTTATGGAAGAGGTGTCACTGTCGGAACAGACCACAAGCCTTTGGAGGCAATTCACAAGAAACACCTTGCAGATTGAAACGGCCGAGGATTAAAAGCTTCTCTCACTTCGTTCAATCATCACCCAAGGATGGCCTTACACTATTTGAGATTGCCCCGTACACCGTCATGCATTCTGGTATTATCGCGACAAATTAACAGTTGCAGATGGAGTAATCCTGAAGGGTACACGCATTCTTATTCAGAAGAGCCTACAGGCAGATATATTGCAGCAACTACACAATGCACACCAAGGAGCAGAAAAATGCAAGCTCCGTGCCATGGGTTCGGTGTTCTGGGTCAATGCAAACCGCTAAATAGAAGAGATGGTCAAATCCTGCGCTCCGTGTCAGCATAATAAAAACATGAACTTAAAGGAGCCCCTCATACCTCATGATATCCAGCAGAAACTCTGGCACACACTTAGATGTGGCATATTCTTTTGGAACAACTCACCCTGTTTGCTGTTATCTGACTATTACAGCAAGTTCCCGCTTGCGCGAAAATTGAAAAACATCCGTTCAAACACTATAATAGCACATCTGAAATCCATAATTGAAGAGCATTGGATCCCAGATAAACTTGTCTCTGGCAATGAAACCCAGTTTACTTCTGCATTATTCCAAAAGTTCTGCAGCACTTATGGTTTCATCCATGTGACAATTATAGTCCATACTATCTGCAAGGCAATGGTTTCATTGAAAGAACCCTAGAGACTGTGAAGAACTTCCTCCAGGAATGCAAAGAATCCGGAGCAGATCTTCATCGCGCCTTGAGTATGCCTCCGTAGCACCCCACTTGACCACAACATTGCATCACCAGTAGAGCTCCTAAGCTCCAGGGTATACCAAGCTAACCTCTCTTCCATATCCAAACCTGGCCTGTCATTATCTGCAGATGGAGAGGTAAACACCAAGCTCCAAGCACAACAAGATCAGTAAAAATCACAAAACGACAAATCTTCCAAGCCCCTCCCTGTCATACCGACCCTGATGACCCAGTGCGTATACTTATTCCACATGACCACAAGTGGGAACCCGGTATTGTCAAGAGAAGTACGCAGGCCCCTTTGCTCATACGCTGTCACCATGACAAATAGCAGTGCCCTCAGGCAAAATCGCAGTAATATTCGACCAACAGGAGAGAAAATGTACATCCAAAACAACAACCCCACTGACGGACCACTAACACCCCTGAATGAAGTCTCCAGTACCACGCCCAGCATAAGTAACAAGCATAAGTGAATATTGGAAATAGAACATAAACTATTAAGAATCCCAATTGGTGGGGGAGGCTGACCAGTTGGAAATTTAAACAACCCGGCCGGTCGAGGAGCTGAACTCGGGACTACGGAGAACAAATCCAGAAAGCAGAAGGGTTTGAACCCGGGATCTACAGATTTCAAATCCAGCACCCTAAATCACTCGGCGAAGCTGCGTTCCCTTAATTTAAATTATACCTAACATGCGGCCAACCAGCCAACTTATATCTACATGACAGTGACCAACTCGAAAACTCATTGGCTACTTTCGTCACTGTACACTACGAGATTTTGTGTCTTCTGGTTAATTTTATATCTGTATTCTTTTTACATAATTGTATACCGTCTTATGTTAAGTTATGATCTATAAACAGTGTGCAACTTGAACTTATTGAACTCGATACCACTAATACTCGTACGGACGGGCGATTTAGGTTTATCAGTTTGTGGCGTACAAGGAAAATCAAAAGTTTATTCAATCCCAAAGATAAAAAAACCGGCATATATCAAACGTCATCTATCGTGCTGAGTGCATATGCTGCGAAACCAACATTAGAGAAACAGAAAGAAACTTCGCAGGACGAAAGGCAGAACACGAATTAAACAAGTCTCACAACTCGAAACAGTCCGTCACCTCGCAAAACATCCCACCCACGCATACACATTGAACATCGCGCGCACCGAGAAAACCACCTTTCGAGAATGGAGGGCCTGCTAATTGCTAGCGAGGAACTAACCTTAAACAAACAAGTGGATTCTTTCATTGCAAAACTGTTCCCCTCGGTAATTACTTAATCGAACCAAACCAAGTTGTAAGTAAATTTCCACCATGTACCACTGATGATGACCGTTCGGTCGAAAATGCTTTGGTTTTGAAACTTTTAGAAAATTTTAGCTTTTCTATAATTAACCTCTTTAAATACTATGGTAATAAAACAATGGAGTTAATGTTCGTAAACATAAATCTATTTTGGGCCCGACTCAGACTCATTTAGGTTAGGCGAGAGTGAAAATGAGCTCTGAGAAGGGCCCAAAACATATTTATTTTCAAGGACATAAATTCTGTTACTATTATTATCAGTTTGAAAGGCATAGAGAAATAAAAACCGCAAATTGTCAACAAAACAGTCTGAACAATCACGCGAGTGTTTACAAGTTGAATGGCTTTCATTTTCTCTTAGTGAAAATACTCAATGCATCGAGCGAAACTGGCTAAAAATTATAAAACTTGCGATTTAAGTTCTCAAAAATTGTACAGGAGATGAAAGGAAAGTTCGATAGAGCTTATTTGTAAGTGTTGAAATTAACTTTACAATTGCTAAACTAACACTTTGGTTGAACTGAGTGCATTTGGCTTCAGGCTGCAAAACTTACATGCACTGGCCATGCAGCTACTTCACGTGGTATTTACATTAAAAGCTTCTCTGACGGAAACCGTACAACTAAGAATGTACGAACAAGCACCTGAGATTGTTTCATTATCTCTTTTCAGTGGTTTATCTCAGCGTATCATTGAAAAGTTATCAAAAGCAGATTCTGTTTACTCCCAGAAAATATAAGATCAATCTAATCCTAACACTTACCTATCGTTGCTTACGCATCTGTTTAGAATCCACTTTATTGCAGTCGACTCTATCTGAGCTGAAGAATTGTTTGCTTCAAAATGCTTATCCGAGAGGCATTATTAACTAGAACGTTAATATTGTATTGAACAAACATAAGGCCAAGCCTTCAGAACCTACTCTCACAGTTCCTAAGAAAAATGCAATCCTTGTTTTAGCTTATTTAGGTTTCCAAAGCGATGCAATTACACACCGAATGAAATCTTGTGTCAATAATTTTTATGGTTTCGTCAACCTCAGAGTTATTTTTCAGAACACTTGCAGAATTAAGAGTAAATGCCTATAAAAATAAAGCAACCAACGGCCAGAGTGGAATTTTTTTTTTCGCTGATATTTTGCTTATCGATAGGTACTGGTAAGTAACTAAACGTGATGTAGTTTGTTTTCAGAAAGGCGGCTTCAGTTTGGAGGAAATCGATAAAATCTATTTTCGCTGTCGGCAACTTGAAAACCGCCAAAATTTGACACGAAATGGGCCAGTCTCCAAACTTCGCTTGCACGCAAAAGGGAAGAAAGCGAGCTAAAATATCTTCTGATACTTTAGTTCATAGAGGGTTTTACTTCTAGTTTGGTGGTAAATATTCAACTTAACAGTAATCTGGTCGGCAAACAATAACATTTTAAAACTGCTTTATCCTTAACAGACAAAAATTTATATTTTAGCTGACAGTCGCGATTAAAATTTTAGGTATGTGCTACACCTTGGTTTACCCTGAGACTCAAGCCATAAGATCTTTAAGCATTGAACTAAAACATATGTAAAAACTGACTTGGGTAATTCAGTTTGCGCTTCACACGAACTCTCCGAAATTAAACAAAATTTGGCTGAAATATGAGACCATAAGTCGCGGTTTGTTGGTGTTTACGACGGCTTGCCGCTACTCTCGCAATACCTTACTACTTAACTCGCAAAAACTTGTTAACAGATTTGCGTTTACAAAATTACCTTAATGTACTTACCCTTTTCTTGTTGACTTTAACTTTGCCCGGGCAATTTGCTTCCTGGTTTATATCGTTGTTTGTTCTTCCCAATGCTCAACGAACTCAACGCAGCGTTCGAACCTTCTCACTCGAGCACTTATCAGAACATTCATTAGATTCTATCAATCCTTTCTTTTCGATCCAAATTTTAAATCTTGTACAGTTTCAAAGTTTAAGCTTTCAAAAAGCTCAAAGTAATTTACAGCTAAACGTTGCAGTAGCCGGCGAAACATTTGTCTTTGATAGCTGTAGTGTTGCGTGACAGAACAAAAAAATTCCCACCGGGAGGGTGTACAGAAACAACGACGCGAAAAAAGACCTGTTTCCGTTGTTTTAGATTGCACTTTAAAGTAGACATTTTATTATTTTTTTACACTCTTTCTCTCAAAATTCGACTGTTCATCAAATCGTTAATATTTTTGAATTTTTTTGTTCGTCAAGTCGTCATTTTTTTTTTTTTGTTTTTTCATAATACAGTTTGTCCCAGTCTATGACTCCACATATATTTGAGCAATATCATTCTGCTTGAAGGAGAGCAAAACTCCAGGGCTGGTATGGAGGTCTTGCAAAATTAAAAACTTTACAAGATTTACAAACAATCGATAACATTTTCTTATGCCGATTTTTTTATGAGACTTCTCGTGTAAAGCGCTGTACTCCTTACTGTAATCATGCCGATGTTTATTGGTTGACCTACTAATCTAGGCAAGTCTTTCAAGTCAGCACTGACTTGGGTAATTCAATTTGTTCTTCACACGAACTCGGCGAAGTTGAGAACAAATTGGTTGAAATACGAGACATTTGAACAATTATATTAAACATAAAGTCTCTTTATTTCTGAAGCGGAACGATAACATTTTCCGAGGCGATATTTAATATATTTCTTAAACACGATATCTCAATACAAACATAAATTGAGCTAAGATTTGTTGGCGTTCTGAATGAATCTGATCGATGTTGCCACCCTCAAAGTTAGTTAAAACATGGCAAACTGATGAGATAACAGATAAGGAGCGGTGTTACGTCAATCCCTCATACGTCCGATCCGCTCATGCATGGTGATTGTTAATATTAGCAAAAAACAGCATTGTTTACAAACCACTTATTATAGACATTTCGATCATTTCATAATTATTTGTATCATTACGATTTAATACTCTGAAAAAGATATAGTCTGACTATTATTTAATTTAATTTTGAAACAGTCAGTTTTGATATCTGAGTCAATAAACTTAAAGAACTGAAAACACGGAAACTGGTTGAAACCATCTAGGAATTATGGACAATACTTGCTCATTTCTATCGATTGTGGGAGGTCAATGTGGTCACGACGGAAGAGACAGGAATAGAGATGAGGAATGTATTCCATTACTTAAGTTGTCAGCGGGATGTAACGGGCCACATGGCGATGTTTGCGTTTCACGGCATAGATAATGAAGTTGAGTTAATTCTAGCGAGAGCATCCATCTTCTCCTTTCCTCGAAATATTGACCAGATGACTCTATGTCCAGCGCATAGAGCTTCGCTTGGTATTGGATGGACACGTCGAGTTCTCGGACAAGTGTAAAGTGCCTTCAATACTATCTTATAGCGAGGATATCGGCAAAAGGCCAAAAGCAGATAGAGGTTTAAGCAAGGCGGGCTCCTACGCAGTGTTACAGGAAACACTAGGAGTTTTTCTTGCTGTTGGCTCAGGTTTGTACTCTTCAAAATATACCGAAGTATCAACATTGTTGTTACTCTCGACGAAAGTGTTAGTAAAATGGATGTTTTATCAGAGTTCAAATTTCTGTTCATTTGAGATGCAATACCGTGTTCTATTCGTTTTAAGTAAACCGTAATTAACACATGCAGCAATGAGGTTTCAACCTTGGAAATACCTCAGTAATGGTGATGGTTTTTTTTTGTAGTTTTGTCTAGAACTGTTTCAATAAAGGCTTAACTTTTGAACTGCAGGTCTTCAGGCTGCAGCGCGCTGGCGCGAAAGACGATCGAGAGGCAAAATGGGTAAGGGGCTTGGAGCGAGGAGATTTCCCTGCGCTGTTTCTCGTACGCTGTGTTTTTTTTTTTTTCCAATGCAGCAGTAACTCTCGCTTTGCACGTTTAGCTGCTGAGCTCATGTTTTTAATTTCGTAAGACCTCCATGACAGCCTTGGAGTTTTGCTCTCCTTCAAGCAAAACGATATTGCGAAAATATGCGTGGAGCTGTAGACTGGAACACAATCATTTACGACTTGACGAAGAAAAATAAATTTAAAAAAACATACGATTTGATTAACAGTCGAATTTTGAAAAGAATGTAGAAAAGAATGTAGAAAAATAACAAAATGTCAACTTAAACAACGGAAATAGCTCCTTTTTCGCGTCGTTTCTCACCCTCCCGGTGGGAATTATTTTATTCTGTCACGCAACACTACAGCTATCGAAGACAAATGTTTCGTTGGCTACTGGAACGTTTGGCTTAAACTTATTGAAACTGTACAAGATGTAAAAATTGGATCGAAAAGAAAGGATTGATAGAAACTAATTAATGTTTCTGATAAGTGCTCGATTAAGTCCACGGGTGAAGTGAGAAGGTTCGAATGCTGCGTTGAGTTCGTTGAGCATTGGGAAGAAGAAACAACAGAAACAACGATAACCAGGAAGCAAATTGCCCGTAGCAAATTTAAAGTCAACAAGAAAAGGATAAGATATTAAGGTAATTTTGTAAACGCAAATTTGTTAACAAGTTTTTGTGAGTTATAAGTACAGTAGGTCTTGCGAGAGTAGCGGCAAGCCGTCGTAAACACCAACAAACCGCGACTTATGGTCTCATATTTCAACCAAATTTTGTTTAATTTGGGAGAGTTCGTGTGAAGCGCAAACTGAATTACCCAAGTCAGTTTTTACATATGTTTTAGTTCAATGCTTAAAGATCTTATGGCTTGAGTCTCAGGGTAAACCAAGGTGTAGCACATACCTAAAATTTTAATCGCGACTGTCAGCTAAAATATAAATTTTTGTCTGTTAAGGA